>JAWRVF010001055.1:0-116464 GCA_036785485.1 Physcomitrellopsis africana
TCAAGAAAGATTCAAGTATAATTAAAACCCCCAATTTTATATAAAAGAGATCTCCATAGGACTATTACACCCAATACACAAGCCTAATTTCCTCAATCCACTCAAAACATAACAAAATACTCTAAACCCTCATTCTCCCGTAGGAAGGGAATTTTTCCCGAACTTCAATAACCCATAACTTTTAATCCAACCGTCCAAAACTATTCCAAATTTACTTGAAGTACTGATATATTCTTCAAAACTACCACCACAAATTTCAACCGTCGATTCATTATCGATCTTTAGATATCGCCAAAACCCTAGCAGTAGCTTTAAACCCTTGTTTACAAATACCCGTATACTAAATTCTTCATATCTCACAATCTAAAAGTCCAAATGCTATGAAACTTTGATGTATAGCTTCTTAGCACAATAATACACCTTCTTGGAAATTTTTAGACAAAAATTCGTCCAAAACTTAAGATATGGAAAACCCCATCACCATCAACAAAACGGTCTACTTACTGCCTTGGAATTTAATGCGCTGTCTTCAACTCTTCATATCTCCTTCGTCTAAACTCAAAACTTAAGAATTCCTTCGTAATAGACGTAGATCTTGAAATCGCCTTTCCAACCGCACCGTCGGATCTCCAAAAGCCTCCGTACAACTCCGCGAAATCCCAAAAGAGTGACAGTATGTATAAAATCCACTCTCTAACTTTGAACAAGTATATCTTCTTCACCCTAACTCCTAATCGCCTAAAATTTCCTCTCAAACTATACCCAAAATCCTAAAATTTACAACCCTCCCTCTGAAATTGCAAATCCTCCTTATGAAGTCGCCGAAACCCTTGTTAAGGTCGCGGGCAGCCTCCTCAAAGCCCATTGGGCATGGTATTCGACCAATAGGGATGAAGTTCCCTATTCCTTGCCTTCATCCGACCATGGCTTGATTTCATCCCTCCCAATTAGCCTCTTACTAGCTTGAATTTTCATCCTTAAGTCCCCACCTTCTCTCAAGGCTTCATACTAAACATTTAGATCTTATAATTTTTAAATACCATAACTAAAATAAGTAAAATAAAATAAAATAAAGTTTCTTCTATCAACCATTTTTAATTTAACTTACTAACCATTCTAACACACATCTAGATTCATAAACATGTAATATATTTTAACTAATTTTTACATACTGTAAGTAATTACAGTACGACAACGGATTACAAGAACCTCGAGTATTTCATGTCAACACGCATGTTGAATCATCGTCAGGCTCGTTGGAGCATGTTTCTATCAAGATTCGAGTTCATTATTACATATCGGCCAGGAAAACAACAAGGTCTGTCCGATGCACTTTCTAGACGTTCTTATCTTGCACCAAAAGAAGGAGATGCAGCTTTTGATCAACAAAGAACGACTCTCTTGAAGCCAGAGCAATTTTATCTTCAGGCAACAAAATCAACATTAACTGTTGATTCAACTTTTCTCAAGCAAGTCCAGTTAAGTATGTCCTCAGATCCTCTTATTCATGAAATTAAGAATAATTCTTCTAAGTCTCATGATATTTCAAAGTTTGAGTTTAAGAAAAATCTACTCTATTTCGAAGGGCGCTTATATGTTCCAGAAGGTGAAGCACGATTACGTGTTCTTCAAGCTCGCCATGACTTCCCGGCAGCAGGACATTTTGGGTACAATAAGACTCTAGAGTTGATATCTAGAGATTTTTGGTGGCCTCAAATGTGGAAGGGAGTCAAAGATTTTGTAAAAACATGTGATGTTTGTTCAAGATCAAAAACTCCTCGCCACCGACCCTACGGACTTCTTCAGCCATTACCCATTCCAGAACAACCATGGTCTTCTGTGTCTATGGATTTTATCACGGATCTTCCAAACTCAGGTTCTTATGACTCTATATTCGTGATAGTAGATCGTTTCACTAAGATGGCACATTTTATACCACGTAAAAATTCTATCACAGGCAAAGAAACAGCTAAGCTTTTCCTTGACAATATCTACCGCTATTATGGATTACCTAAGGATATTATATCGGATAGGGGAATTCAATTTGTACCGAGATTTTGGAGAACGCTTTTCAAGATTCTAAAGGTAGATATAAAGCTATCTTTAGCTTTCCATCCTCAAACTGATGGACAAACGGAGCGCGTAAATCAAGTCTTGGAACAATATTTGAGATGTACCATCAACTACCAACAAGATGATTAGACAACTCTTTTACCATTGGCAGAGTTTGCTTATAATAATACGATACATTCTTCTACACAACAAACACCTTTCTTTGCCAATTATGGTTACCATCCACGACTTGATACTTTTGACTATTCGAAAGTTGACAATCCTGCGGTGGAAGACTTGGTAAATCATTTGTCAGAACTACATACAACAATGAAGGCACAATTAAAGGAAGCTCAAGAATGACAAAAGATAAACGTTGATGCGTATCAAAAGGAACAACCACAACTCAACGTAGGCGACAAGGTATGGCTACTTCATCGCAATATCAAGACTACGCGACCTTGTGACAAGTTGGACTATTGTAAGCTTAGACCTTTTCGTATTTCTGAACAAATTAATCCAGTTGCATATCGATTACGCCTACCAGAGTCTATGAAGATCCACCTTGTATTCCACGTGTTTCTTCTTAAACCATATAAGACAATGAACATACCAAGAAGAAAACAAGTGCCACCTCCTCCTATAGAAGTGAACAATAATGACGAATTTGAAGTGGAAGAAGTCTTAGATTCAAGGCGGCGCCGAAATAGGTTGGAATATCTTGTTCACTGGCACGGATACGATATTAGTGAGCGCACATGGGAACCAGCAAAAAATCTGGCGAATGCAGTGAGGAAGGTGGAGATCTTTCATCAACAACATCCATCGAAACCAAGATGAAGACTTTTCCTATAAAAGAAACAAGATGTAGGCAAGATAACATTCAACTTTCTATCCTTGTTTGTAGCTTCTTTGTATTTTTTGACACTAAGGAGATGGAGAATCAACAGCCAGCGGATTTGACTCAAGAGCCTTCATTTGTTGACCTATCGGACGAGACATTGCGACTGTCACAACCCTCAAGACGACGCAACCGAGATGAAGATCTTCAAGAACGACATGTTCTTCCTCGAATAGATGGCGAGATACAACGTGTTTGGTATCACGACCTTGGAAGAGATTCTCGATGTTTGGTGATTTTATTAGAGAAAGGAACAACTCCTGACGGTGTTCCAGATGTGACATTTGAAGGAAGTTATGAAGGTCACAACAATGATCAAATAACAGGGTGGTCTTCTCGCCCTGGAATGGGACACTATCGATGGCTGAGAGGACCCATCAATTACCTTCGAAGAGAACAAAGATCAGAGTATGTGGCAAATACTATTCATCGCATCTTAGACTTTCTACACATGTAATCACCGCTCCTCATGGAACTCGTCCTTTAAAGGGGGGGTAATGTCACGGACATATACATAGTTACCTATATGATCAGATAGAACTAGATAAAAGAAGATAAAAGCAGGTTAATTCCATAATATCTTTAGAGAAACTTCCTAGAAACTTCATAGACGCTGCTTTGACTTTATAAGTGTCCATAGTAGACTTTTGGATTAGAAACTTGGTCAATAAGTTAGCCACATGTCGCACATGTTGGTAGCTTGAAGACCAAGCTAAATACGTGGCGAACATATAGGAAACTTGCCCTGCAAGTTTGACACGTGTCTTGTAAATTGGATACGTGTTGGAGGTCCTATAGAACGTCGCCACTTAGCTCTTAGGTAGATAGTATAAATAGAGACAAGAGTGAAGCCTTCTTCACTCTTGTCAACTCCTTTCTTGTTTCAAGTCTAGTTCAAGAGTCTCTAGTTTTCTTGTCTTTTGGCATTAGCCATTCCAGTTTCTTTTTAATACATATACTTCTTTATATTTATTTCTTTGAGAGAGGTCTCACTTGTTTATTTGATTTCATCCAAGTATTGTCCTTGACACTTTCTCACAGAAGATACCCTCATCTAGTTTTTTATCCAAGGATTCAATAATGAGAATACGATTAGAGAAATCCTCAAAGGAAGGCCAAAAAATTTAGAGGATGCTAAAAAGATAGTATGGGTGATTGAAGACATTGACAAATAATAAGAAATGATGTGGAAGAAGGACGACCATAGAATCCCAAGTTTTACACCAATCTATGCTCAAAATATGGATAAGTTTCAAGAACATCCTTATGGATTTGTGAAAAATCAATTTCAACCTACAATCCATTATCCTATACCTTTAGAGGTTAGACTACCACCTAATCTTCTAAAATTGACATATCCAGAGGATAGGAATAGGTGGAAGGAAGACTTTTAAAAAAAAATTCTTCATAATTAAAGGGATTTTTAGAATGAATTGATACAACAAATAAAGACCATGCAAGAACAAATGATTTTTTTAATTAAGGGCCAAAATCCAAACTAGGCTCCACCTTCCATAGAATTTGGTAGGCACACTTCAGGGTTGTAATATACTCAATGTAATCAATTAGAGCATACTAGTCAATTTTGTTCAAACTTGCAAAATTACCAACATAATCTTAGCTGGCAACAATCCTATATTACACCTCATAGGAACCAAGGAAATTCAAAGCTTAACATTCATCCAAAAAATCGTGAGAATTCTAATCAGAGCTTTAAAAATCAATCATGACAATGGCAAGAGATGCATCACTTTTATAGTAAAAGGCACCTACTTGGTAACTGTTGGATAGAAAACAAAATAATATGTGGAATTTGTAGGAGAATCCATCTTACGGAGGTATGTAAACAAACCAATAAGGTAGTCCCCTTGAAGTTCCTACAAGGGAATTATCATCAAGTCCATGATCAATTGAAAGGGACAAGAAATCTTAGTTCAGATAATACTTTAAAACCTCTAAATCTATTCTATGACTACAACAATAATCGTCAAAATCAACACCATCCTTTAGGTTTAAATACTAAGCAAGGATTCATTATTCTAAATGTTGGTCGATCTCAATATAGCCAACAATATAATGGCCAAGGTTCACAAGATGCGAGGTATTTAGAAATATCAAATGAAGAATAAGGCTTTCAATCTATTAAGGATCAACCTTCATTTTTTCAAACCAACTACATTTCACATAAAGAGATTCTTGAGAAGGCTAAAGAACTCCCTAATATACCAGCCTTGGCAATTATGACAAGGTTTCAATACACTAGTCTTCCCCCTCCTATTTCAATTAATAGTGAAAATAGTTCAAAAGATTTTTCTCATTTTTTAGATTTAAATGAAGTCACAAGGAAGGCAATGGCTAATATAAGAGATTTTAAATAAGTATCTCAAGTCCTTGAATCCAAATCAAGTAGATTGCCAAGAAACTTATAGAAAAATATCCAAATAGAGGAATTTCTTTTTAAGAAAGAGTGGAAAGAATCTAGAGTTTCTAATTTTGAATTTAATCCTTCAATTCAACTTAAAGGCAAGGATCAGGTCAAATCATATGATTTATGGGAAGATTTAAAGAAAATTAAGGCAGATATCACAATTGCTCAATTATTGGAGGTTTCTTCTATAATAAGAAGGAGCTTTAAAATAAGCCTTCTTATTAAAAGATGACAATAATCTAAATCAAAAAATATATAATAGAACTAGAAGAAGTGATTACTATTTTCTTATTTAATAAGATAAAAAAGAGATCAAATAACACAATGTCGTGTTGTAATACATTTATGTGGTGAAAAATATGAACAAGAATAATTTCTACTTAATATTCAATAAGAACTCAAGATATTTAAAAAAAGATTTATGAAAGCCTCTTAGATTATTTTTTTGTTTTAATAGATAATAGATAAAAGTTAATTATTAAATTTTTCTTCTAGGTTGTAAAAACTCTTCCACTACTTTTAAAAAGAGATACCAAAAATTGATAGTTTATAATTGTTTAGGATTTCTGTAATATTTGAAGATCTACTAGTTGAATCAGGGTGAAAATTAGCATAGTATTAGAAGACTTGAAGGACAAGCTATATACCAAATTTTAGCTGAAAATAATAGTTGAAGAAGGAGAAATTGCCACTAGAATATCTACATCAACCTTCAAGCTAATGACCAAGTGACATCAGTACAAGGTTTGGTTGATTTTCCACAATCTGTAAGTTGGATTGGATTGAAACTTTTTTAATATATAGAAGACTTATATTTGCATTTGTATGCAAAGGTTCACACCAAGTTGAAAATTAGATTAAAAGCTATATCTTATTGAAGATCACTCAATAAGATTAGGATTTATAAATAGAAATTTTAACTGCTTGATTGTGACAAGTAACAAAGCAATTGGAATTTATATGTGGATGAAGTTATCAAGAAGAGTGTTTTTAAGTACTTTATATTGACTTAAGCACTCTCATATTGATATTCAATCATATTCTTTTTATATAGATGAAACTTATTAAGGATTCTTGGATATTTGTGAATTGCAACTTCACCCTCTACAGCCACGTGCTCAATGTCAGATGGCATGAACTTTTATATGGGAATACACTGGATACTTGGCTGTAGAGAATTTATTTGAAATTTATTGATTAATCTTTAATAAGCAATTTGTCCTTAATAAAAAAGACAAATGATACAACAATATTACAAAAGAGAAGTTATATAGATAAATCCTCTTATATTCAAGTAGATTTGTACAAAAAGAATTCAAATTTCCACAAAAATCCTTCAAAATTTTATTCACCTACAATGACTTATTTCTTCTTGATTTTTAGAGTCTAATAACTCTTGATTCAATCATTCAATTTTTATAAAATTTTCTTTAAAATATAGATAATATCCTTAAGTTTTACCACAAAAAAGAATCAATCATAAATTCATTTATAATTGTCCAATATCTCAAAAATCCTAGTAGGTGCTTAAAATCCTAGTTCAGAGACACCCAAGCTTTATTTTCCTTATATCTCACAAATCCAAAACTCTAATGCCACAAAATTTTTGCACATAGTCTTGTGACATAAATATATACATTTTTGAAAATTTTGAGCCAAAAATCTATCAAACTGCCTAAGATATAATTCAAAATATAACCACTAGTTAAATAGGGTCAGTTATTGCCCTTAGCTTACAAGTATTGACTTCAATTCTCAATATCTCCTTCACTTCAGCTTAAATTTTATCAAGCCATCTATCAAAAGTGTAGTAAAAAAAGTGTTCTTTTCAACCCTAGTTGCTGATCCTCTATTGCTCTCTATATGTACAAGGTATGCCCAAAATAGTGACAATAGGTGCAATTTCAACACCTTAACTTTGAGTGCCTTTATCTCTTTTATAAAAAGTCCAAATCATGCAAGATTTGTACCAAAACCATAATACCTTCTTTGTGATCTTTAACTTATTATTGTTGTATTAATAAAGCAAATGATTCAAATATATTTACAAAGTTAGGATCAAAATATATATCTTTTCTTGGATTAAAACTTTCACTTATAGTTTTACTTGAAGAATCACCTATAGCTCCTACTTCCATTCTTTTGCCTTCCTTCTACATAATTCAAATAGATTAAAAATCCAATTATCTTCTACCTCAAGCTTTTCACGTTGAATTTACCAAATATGTTGTAGTATAGGAAGTCTTACTTGAGAATGCACTAGGCACCTAGCTATAGAAGATGAAAAAAAAATTACAACAACAAATCCTAATACCTCTAATAGAATAAGATGTATATATATATATATATATATATATATATATATATATATATTAAAGAATAACAAGTAGCTTCAACCATTAAAAAAGTTTAATTAGATTATTAATTAATTTTAAAAAAACACAAAGAAATCCTAAAGAATTTCTTAAAAAATCATAAAAAATAATCAAGAAATCTTTAAAAAAAATTTAAATAAAAATATTTTTAAAATACAAAAAATAAAAATTATGATCAAATCTTAATCAAATCTTAGTCAAATCTTAGTCAAATCTTAATCAAATCTTAATCAAATCCTAATTAAATCCTTGTCAAATCCTTATCAAATCCTAATAAAATCCTAATCAGATTGAAATCTCAATAGTTAATGATTGAATTATTGATCTTGATTCAAATTTTTTATATCTTTTAATAACTAAGTTGGCAACATGTATAAAAAAATTGAAGGAGATCCAACTAACCAAATAGAAGATAAGCTCAATAATCTCTTTAGGTATAGGCCCTTATCCTTCTCCAACCTTGATACCAATCTTCTAGTGCCAATATCTTTTTTTTGCACTATTCAACTGCTTCCAAAATTTATCTATAGATAGAAAATCAAGTCTACTATCCATAAAAATAATTTTTATTTCAATCTAATTAGTAGATTACTAAATATCTTAGAAATCCTCATTAACCTTCAAAATCCAATTTTTTAGACTTTGATCTACTTGAATTTCAATAACCTTTTATTGAATTGTTAGATCAGATTCAAACTTATAGTATGCACTTACTACAACTACAATTACATATGCACAAAATCTCACCAATAGATCTATAACCAAATTCACAAAATGCTCAAAAATATATATTTTATTTTATTTTATAAATCCTAGAATTGTGCAAATCAACCTTGATTTTACAAACCTCTTATAAAGTTAATATCTATCCAAATTACTCCAAATTAATGCTCAAAAAAACCTTCTTAAGTTTGTCCTCAAATCCTACTCTTTAATCTACTATAAAACTCTTCATTTGCTATGGATACATGGTTTTGTGCCTCAAGATCTGATTTCAATCTAAGTTCACAAGTGGTTCTCTCCGAGTATCAACTCTTATAATTTTGAGGTAAATTTTACTAAAATCTATTCTTAACTCTTTTTTAAAGAGGCTTATATTATTTATTTTTCTAATCTACTTTATTTTGTCTTATTTATGGCCATACAAAATAAATAAAAGCTTCTTTTAAAAGAAGGCAACATTAGCATCTTTTAATTTTTAATATCTTCTTGTCTATTATTTATATTTTTAAGATAATTTGCTAAAATACTTTCATTTAAACTTCTCTATAATATAATCATTCATATCTTCTTTCATCTAATGGTCATATTATTATATAACATGAGGATATTATCTAATATGGTTTTTGAATATATTGAAAGATGGAGCCTACAAATGGTATAGAAATCATCCACCTTAAACATTCAAAAATTAGAACATGATCATAAGGGCATTTTTAGAGAAATTTAGACTAAAAATGAGGCAAAGCAATGCCTTCACAATCTTTTTTTCTTTGAGATAGAAAAAAAGGAAAGAAATTATCACATATATTAGGTAGTTTGAATTAGTAGTTACTAGATTTATAGAAACACTTCTTACAAATGACACCCTTATCTATTTTTTATCCAAGATTTTAATAATAAAAGTATAATTAAAAAAATATTAAAAGATCAGCCAAAAAATCTATAAGATACTAAACAAATAGTAAAAATTATTGAAAATATTGACAAACAATAAGAACAAATGTGGAGGAAAGAAGACCATAGAATTTTTAATTTTATCTCCATCCATGTCCAAAATATTTAAAGCACCTAAGAAAATCCTCATAAATTGATTAGTAATCATTTCTAATCAATGAACTATTATCCCTCATCTTTAAAGGTTAAACCATTGCTTAGCCTCCTAGAACTTATATATTTAGAGGATAGAAATAGGTGGAAGAAAGAATTCAAAAATAAAGTCCTTTAAAACCAAAAGGGATTTCAAAATGAGCTTCCACAATAAATGCAAGCAATGCAAGAATAAATGACTTTATTAATTAAAAGTCAAAATTCCAACCAAGTTCCATTATTTATAAAATGAAGTAGGCGCAATTCAAAATTGTGGTATATTCAATGTAGCCAATCGAGGCACATTAATCAATTTTGTTCCACTCCACAAGATTACTAATAAAATCTTGGATGGCAACAATCTAATATTCTCCCTTATAAAAGCCAAGTCAATATAAGATCTAGTTCTCATCCACAAAGCTATGACTATCTTGATCAAGATTTTAAAAATCAACCAAAACAAAGATAGGAAGTATATCATCTTTGTAGCAAAAGACACCTACTTGATAGTTGTTGGATAGAAAATAGAATTATTTTTGAAAATTGTGGGAGAAACCACCCTACAAACATATATAAGTAAATTGATAAGATAGTTTTTTTATCACTTGCATAGTCATCAAATTGACTCATTAATTATTTTAGAAAAAAAAATACATTTAGAGTACCAAAATTATAATTATAAAGTAAAGATGTATTTAGAAGATGCTAAATGAAAGAGAATAGTATTAGTAGAGAAGGAATAAAGTCTTAGTAAGTCTTGGAAATAATTATCTTAATTAATTTAGTATTTTATCTTAATTTTAAAAATTAATATTTAATTATTGAGATCAATACCTATACTAGCTTTTTATCTACATGTATTATTTATTAGAAATATATAAATATTATTCAATAGGTAGAAGAAGCATGAAAAATAAACCTCATATCTTTTTAATTATTTATGTAGAAAATAGGAATTTTAGTTGATATAAATTGATTTTATTATTATAAAAAATCACCAAGATAGAATAATATAGTCTTAAATTGATATTATTATCTTTAAAATATCATAAAAAAATTTAGAATTTTTTTAAAAAAATTTTAGAATTTTTTAGTAATTTTTAGAATAATTTTGAAGACTTTGGTAAAAACGAATTTTAACACCTTGAGAGCCATCATGAAGAAATGGAGCAAGATTTGAAGGGCATGTAAGGTTCTCAAGCTAATCGGATGTTTTTGAATACTATAATGAAGTCAAAAATGCAAAATAATGAATTCTACTAGTAGAAAATAGGAGGACCAGCAGCTAGTATAATCCTTGTAAGAAAGAAGGTGTACAAGTTCCATATGGATTATGGCACCTTGGATGTAGGTAGGAGTATAAGACTAAGGCCTCATGGCCTCTCTAAGACACCCTTATATATTACTTATGAGCCTTAGTGAGGTTCAAATTCATGATCTCTTAAGCAAATTATCCTTGAAGTAAAAATTATTAATTTAATTTTTCTATTATTTACCTTCTATCTTTAAACTATTATAATTTATTCATAATAACTTAGATTTATATATTTTTTATATCATTGAAAGGATTTTAAGAATTATCTATTTAAAAATATAACTTTTATTTTATTTTATTTTATTTTTATTGAGTAAAAATCTAGTGAACAGATTGTGACTAGTTTTATAGTGTGCAATTGCTTAATTACACATATTTTTCTTGTTTTATATTTATTTATTTTTTTTATATTGCTATTTACTTCCTTCACTTCATACCACTAATTATTATTGAAGAAACATAAGTAAGTAGAGATCACCAAGGTTACATATAAGAAAAGTGTAGAATAGGATGATTTTATCTTCCAACATCCATTATTTATAGGAGGAGATTGTTGCCCTAAAGGACTTCTTCCACCTTTGACTTTTATACACATGCTCTTAAGATCCTTTGATATCTCTCATGCCACGAGGGCATCCAATGATCCTAGGATCCTTTTGGCATCTCTCGTACCATGAGGATATCCTATGCCATCCACTAATTATTCTTACCTAGTCTTTAGGATATTTCCTAATACATATTTTATCCTCTTGACTTTGACTCTTTTTTTTTTACTACATCCTATATCCATAGGATGCCCTTTCTATATGCTAAAAGTCAACCTTTGATCATCAGTAACTTATCTAAGATAATATCTTTTACTTGATAATTTTTTCTACTTTTATTATTACTTATTTATTGCAACACTTCCACTTTGCTAATTGTCAAAGGCTTTCAAATCTAATTCCTTCATCAATATATGATGCCTATCCTTCACTAATGCCTATGTCAACAAATCAATAAGCATGTCTTCCGTAGCATAATACTTCATGTCAATCACTCTCATTTCAATCTTTTTTTTTATGAAGTGATGTTGAATGTCAATGTGCTTGATTCTTGAATGATGCTTTGGATTCTTTGTAAAAGTAAGGCATCCTTGATTATCACACTTCATTGGAGTTGCTTCCAATTGTACAAGTTCAATATCCTCCAAAATTTGTCTTAACCAAATTGCTTCTAATGCTCCATGGCTTGCTGCCATGTACTCTACCTCTATTGTAGACCTTGCAATTATTGATTGTCTCTTACAATTCCATGAAATTGCTCCCATTCCAACAAAGAATACATATTCCATTGTTGACCTTCTATCATTTGCATCTCCTACCCAATGTCACGGACACAAATTATAGACTTGAAGTCTAAACAAGAAGTTCAAGAAGCTGCTGAAGAACCGCAAGAATCGGAAGTCCCCGCATTGCGCGTAATACAGACTTGAAGTCTAAACAAGAAGCGCAAGAAGAACCGGCAGAATTGGATTAACTGATGAGCATAAAAACAACACTGTGAGAGGCCAGCTTGAGCCCAAGAGACAAGTGCTTGTCGAGATTGAAGAATCCTTCAAATTTCTATACATAGGAGGATAGAGGAAGCGTGCGAGAGTCTGATGTTCCATCTAAGCTAAGGAATTCATTACACACCATCTCTGCGATATTCAAACAATGGCTTCAGGGTTTCACCGTATCCCAATCTAAGACCGTGAAATGAAGACGTAGCAATCTACCTTATTTTCCCTTCCATTTTCTTATCTCGGAAGGTTCTAGAGAATTCTAAAAAACTTCTAGAATGTTCTAGAAGATATCTAACAAGTATGTCCTTAACATCACCTCCTCCTCTAGCTTCGAGGTCTCCGAGAAGCCATTTGAGATGTATACTCACAAACGTAGGAAATCAAAAATTTGTCGCATAGTCTTTGTAATATACTCCAGCTGTCGCTCACAAGGCAGATGATTCATAGGTCCTTGTAGCCACTGATAATGACCAATACCATGCTTGAACTTCTGTATCTTCATTGTGACTCCAATATATATTCTGTATCTTCATTGTGACTCCAATATATATTTCTACTTGAAACCATGCTTAAACTTCTGTATCTTCATTGTGGAAACGACTTGAAAATATCGCTTCGCCACTACTTGCATGAGCTGGTTCAACTTCAAAGACAATTACAAGTGACTTGCTGCTTGGTATTCTTCGACGTCTTCTTGTCTCTTCTAATTCTTTGTCTTGAGGTCGACGTCGTGACCTACTCGGTTGAGATGGTACCACTAATACAATATCTACATTCTGACTAGCCATATCTAAATACACCTTGATATTAGATATCTTGATACTACAAAATATAACAAGTTATGTTTTGATACGACGTGGATCTCTTTTCTATTCATTTCTCCAAAAAAGGTTTCATCTTCACGCTTTGTTATTGACTAGCTTTTGATTTATTAGGATATCGTCGATGGAATTCTTGTACCTTTTGTGACGCATTGGCAAGATTTTTGGCCGGTTCCCATGTTCTTTCATTAATATCGTAGCCGCTCCAATGCACAAAGTACTCTAATTTATTTGATCTTCGTCGTGAATCTAGTATTCTTTCCACCTCATATTCTTCGTTGTTTTCAATTTCTATACTAGGTGGCGGACATTGCACTCTTCCAGGAAAAGATGATTCCTGATAAGGCTCTAACAGAGAAACATGAAAGACAAGGTGTACCTTCATAGCAGTTGATAACTCTAAGCGGTACGCCACAGGATTGATCTGCTTCTAGATAACAAATGGTCCCAATCTCCAGTAGTCCAACTTATCACATGGCCGCTTGGTCTTAATATTCCATCAAAGTAGCCATATTTTATCTCCAATCTTGAAATTAGGTACCTGATTCCGAAATTTATCCGCGGATGCTTTATAAGATTCTTGGGCAATTTGCAATTGAAGCTTCAATGTGGTTTGAAGCTCCGATAGCTGCTGCACCAATCCTTCAGCTGCTGGGTTGTTATTCGCTGATGGACTCAATAGATCAAGCTTCGGATGGTACGCATAGTTGGAAAAGAATGGTGTTTTCTGAGTTGATCCATGAAGGGTGTTGTTATATGCAAACTCGGCTAGCGGTAGATATGCAATCCAATCATCTTACTGATAGTTGATGCTGCATCGTAAATATTGTTCCAAAACTTGATTCACCCGTTCCTTTTGGCCGTCAGTTTGAGAATGGAATGCTGAAGAAAGCTTAATATCCACCTTCAATATTTTAAAAAAAGATCTCCAAAACTTTGATACAAATTGGGTTCCTCGATCCGACACGATATCATCTGGTAGACCATGATATCGATACACATTATCAAAGAAGAGCCTTGCTATATCTTCACTTGAGGATGTCTTCTTGCAAGAGATAAAATGTGCCATCTTCGTAAGTTGATCCACCACAACAAAGATGCTGTCAAATGAATTTAATGGCGGCAGATCTGTAATAAAGTCCATGGAAACTGAAGACCATGGACGACACGCAATGGGCAATGGCTATAGAAGTCCATAAGGGCAATGTCGAGGGTTCTTGGATCTTGAACAGATTTCACAAGAGAGGACAAAATCCTTCACATCCTTCCACATTTGGGGCCACTAGAAATCTTGGGAAATGAGTTCCAAGGTCTTGTTGAATCCGAAATGTCTCGCAGTTGGAAAGTCATGACGAGATTGAAAGACTCGAAGTCGTGCTGGCCCTTTTGGGATATACAACCGTTCCTCAAAGTATAAGAGATCTCTTTCAACCTTGATTTTGTCATCATTGATACGTTGCTTAATATTAAAGACTATTGAATCTTCAATGGTCACAGCACGTACCTGGTTGAGGAAGTCAGCATCAATTAGCACCACAGCAGCACAAATCTTGAATTGCTCTAGCTTTAATAATGTCGTACATTGTTGATCAAGCGCTGCTTCTGTAATCTTTGGGACAAGATATGATCTTCTTGATAAGGCATTGGATAGTCCTTGCTGCTTTCCAAGCCGATAAGTAATAACGAAGTCAAATCTAGATAATGACATATTCCATCGAGCTTGACGACGGTTTAGAACCCGAGCTGACATGAAATATTCCAGATTCTTATGATCTATATATACGATCATCGGATGCGCAGCTCCTTCAAAGAAGTGACGCCACTCTTGGAAAGAATCCACTATAGCAAGGAGTTCCTTATTATGAATCTTGTAATTGATCTTAGCTGCAGAAAACTTCCATGAATAGAATGCAATCGGATGAAGCTTATTGTCGATGCCCATCTGTGAAAGTACGGCTCCTAAAGCAAAATCCGAAGCATCAGTTTCCAAATAGAAAGCCTTTGCAAAGTTTGGGTGTACCAAGATTGGAGCCGTAATAAATGCCATTTTAAGATTTTGAAATGTTTTTTCTGCTAGAGGTCCCCATTCCAACTTATCTTTACATATTAATCGAGTGAGTGGAGCAGAAACTTGAGAATAATTCTTGATGAAGATCCGATAGAAGTTAGCAAAGCCGAGAAAATATTGTACATCTCTAACCGTCTTTGGAACTTCCCAGGACACAATTGCTTCCACCTTCTTGGGATCCATCTTCAAGCCTTCTATAGTCACAACAAATCCTAAAAACTCCATTTCAGTTTGGTGAAATAAGCATTTCTCCTACTTGGCAAAGAATCCTCACTCGCGTAGTTTTTCAAGTACCAAACGAATGTGCTTCTCATGCTTTTCTTCATTCACAGAAAATATCAAGATATCATCCAAATAAATGACAACAAAGTCATCTAGATATTCTCAAAAAATATCGTTCATCATGTGTTGAAAAACCGCCGGAGCATTGGTAAGACCAAATGGCATGATATTATATTCAAAATGACCATACCTTGTACGAAAAGCTGTCTTCCATTCGTCTCCTTCTTTGATTCACACAAGGTTGTAAGCTCCCCTTAGATCAATCTTTGTAAAGATCTTTGCACGTCCAAGTTGTTCCAGAAGACTAGAAATCAAAGATAATGGATAGCGATTCTTCTTTGTCACCTTGTTAAGACCTCGATAGTCCACGCACATCCGTAGTGATCCATCCTTCTTCTTCATAAATAAGATTGGTACTCCAGTTGGCGATTTTGAATGACAAATGAAGTTCTTAGCTAGGTTCTCATCAATGTATTTCCGCAACTCAACCAACTCCGTCTGCGATAGGTTGTAGATTGGGCCAAAAGACGGTTGTGCTCCTTCTTGCAATTCTATGGGGAATTCTCGCGAGAGATTCCTGTGCAGAGTATCACATTCTTCTTAATTATGACCATCTATCAACCTTGTATTGCTTAAGTATTCCCGCTGCTAAATCGCCTTCCTCACGCTTAGAGTCAAGATAATGATCAATGGCGGCTCCTTCCTCAAGATTAATTCATAAAGATTCTTTTACCCAATGAACAAGAATTTTATTAGGTCTTCTTCCGCGCCGTCTCTCAAAGTTGTTTTTATGTAACGTTAACCCTGATAACCTCGCAATCTATGGATGGATTATATTTTTCCAAATTCAAGAAGACTAAGAATAATAGGATTTTGACAAGTGCCGCTAATAATGTTTGGCAATAATATAACTAATGCGTCTTAAATGTTTTACAGTTCTGACCAATGGGTGACACTACTAGATAATAAAGGTCCTCCATCTATTACTTCTATGTGAACAAGTTTGGATTTCTGTACTAGGGGAATTTTGTGATGCTTAGCAAATTCTTGGTCTAAGAAACAAGCAGATGCTCTTGAATCTAATAAGGCTAAGGTTTTTAGTTTTTCAGGACCAAAAGACAAAGGAATTGTAAAACAACGGGCAGGTTGAGTAGAAAGAGAGGAACCTGGTTTTGATTTGTCCAGCCGCACGGTTCCTATTGTGGCTGGGCATCGTCGTTTTCTTGAATAAACGCACCTCTATTCTTGATGCTACTTCCATTTTGCTTCTTCGGACAGTTTCCAACTCTATGGCCTTCTCCACCACAATAAAAGCACAAATCTTTCTCCATACGCTGCTTCTTTTCTTCTGGAGTAAGGGATTTGATACGCACCGCATCAATCTGCATGTCCTCTGTCTCCGCTTGTGAATTTAGGCTACTTGCCGATATAATTGCGTCGCGATGACTTGTATATTGTCTGGAGTATTGGTCTTGGTGACGTTGAAATAGGCGATTATCGCACTTTACAGCTTGGCTAATAGCTTCGTTGAGCATTTGTGGATCATGAAGAGATAATAACAAATCCTTCACGTCGTCTTTTAGACCCCAATAGAATTGGCTCATCAATGCTTCTTCATCCCAATTGATGTCGCATGCCAATTGCCTGAAATCCGATGCATAGACTGATGCAGAGCGAGTCCCTTGTCGTAGTGATCGAATTTTTGTTGTAGCCCACCGAGCCTTGTCATGCTCGCCAAATGCTTCTGCAAATGCCTCCAAAAAAGTCTCAAAGTTGTTCAAAATCGGTGATCTTTTTTCAAATAGAGGAGCAAACCACGATAGAGCTTGTCCCGTAAGCAAAGTTCCAACCAATCCAACGCGTGATTCCTCCGTCGGATAATGTTCGGGTTGTAGAGCTGTTATTAACTTGATTTGATTGATGAAACCTCGAAACTTAGAGCGTGTGCCATCAAACTTGTCTGGAAGGCTAATACGAGGTTCCTTTCGTTGTAGAAGTAATGGTTCTCGTTGAACCACAGGTAAAGCTGCTTCTTCTGGTGCAGAAGCTCGAGGTTGATGAAGCCCAGATTGTACTATTCCGGATGCTCCATCATTATGAAATCTTGCAAAGACTCCTTCCATCATCGTAGTTCTCTGTAATAACGTAGCAAGAGCATTCATAATGGCATCCATCTTGGACTCCAAACTTTCACTCATATTAATGTCTTGACCTCCAACCATTTTAAGAGAAAGGAAGTAATTGTTTCTACAAGAAAAAAAATATTGGTTTAGAAGAGGGTACTCCGCAACCTCTAAAACGCCTTAACACCTTCAAGAAGAGGGATAATCTATTCTCTCCAAGAAGAATAAGACTCCAATATTATGACAAAAAGATATCAATTTAGAGGAGGGTAATCCGCAACCTCTAAAATACTAGTGTACTTTCAAGAAGAGAGGTAATCCACACTCCAACAAGAAAGAACTAACTCTGATATCCAAGGTGAGAGTAGTCTCGACAAACTGTCACGGACACAAATTATAGACTTGAAGTCTAAACAAGAAGTTCAAGAAGAACTGGCAGGAACTGGATTAATATCACGGACACAGAATATAGACTTGAAGTCTAAACAAGAAGTTCAAGAAGAACTGGCAGGAACTGGATTAATCAGATGAGTACAAAAACAACACCAGAGAGGTGAGCTAGAGCTCCAAGAGATGTGTTGTCGAGATTGAAGAACTCTTCAGCCTCGACTCCAATATATATTCCTACCTAGGAAGCTTCTCAAGCAGCTTCCTCCAACTAGGGAGCTTCTCAAGTAACTTCTACTAACTAGGAAGATATTAGAAGGCTCTGGAAGGTTCTAGAGAGTTCCAAGAAACTTCTAAAATATTTTAGAAGATTCTAACAAGTATGTCCTTGACACTAAGAAGATATTAAAAGGCTCTGGAAGGTTTTAGAGAATTCTAAGAAACTTCTAGAATGTTTTAGAAGGTATCAAACAAGTATGTCCTTGACATCTAATCCACATCACAATAATCATGCAAAGTAGTGTTATCACCTCCAAGGCATAATTTGAAGTCTAATGTCTCTTTCAAGTACCTCATGATCCTCTTGATGGTTGCCCAATGGATTGGTCCAACTTTTGACATGTATTAATTCATAACACTCACCGCATATACAAGATCCATCTTTGTGCCAACCATTGCATATATAAGGGAGCCTATTGCTGCCTTATATGGAACACCTTACATTTCACCTTCAACTTCAGTAAATTCCTCATCCGTAAGCTTCATTAACTTCAAATTTGTCTCTAAAGATGTTCCAATGGACTTGCAATCCTCCATGTTGAATTGTTTCAACATCTCTTTAATATACTTCCTTTGATTCATTGTGATAGTCTTTTTAGCACGATCTCTCACAAATTCCTCTCCTAAATAATAGTGAAGCTCTTCCAAATCACTCATCTCATACTCCTTTTCTAATTTTGCCTTTAATCAATCTATCTTTTTGAAGGTATTGATTAAGATGATCAAATCATTAATATAAAATATTACAATCAACAAGAAGTCTTTTGATTGCATCACATACATGGAATGATTAGCCTCACTCTTTAGAAATCCTTCATTCATAAAGAATATATGAATCCGTTGATATCATGCCCTTGGTAATTGCTTGAGGCTATACAAGGATTTGTTCAACTCACAAACAAGACGTTGCTTGCCTTCTTCAACAAATCCTTGAGGTTGATCCATATAGATGTCTTCTTCCAACTTTCTATTCAAGAAAGTCGTCTTCACATTCATTTGATGCATTTCCAAGTCCATTGCTGCCCCAATTGCCACAATGGTTCTAATAGTGGTGAATTTGGCCACAAAAGCATATGTCTCATTAAAATCAATACCAGTAACTTGTGAGTATCCTTTAGCAACTAATCTTGCTTTATATCTCACACCATTGCCCATTACATCCCTCTTAGTTCTAAATTCCTACTTACAATCAATTGAAGACCGATTTGGTAGAAGTTGAGTCAATTCCCATGTTCCATTGTCCATGAGAGATTTGTACTCTTCTTCCATGGCCTTCTCTCACTTCATAGCATCCGTGGATTTCATTGCATCACATAAATTCAATAGATCAGCAAGGAGTGCAACATTGGCATGTTCTTCAGTTACTTGAGGAAAGATGTGTTTCTTCTACTATTCACCAAGTGGTCTTCTTTCTCTCATAGGATATCTCCTTTCATTTGAAGAAGATTCACCTCTATATACTCTTCTAACTCTCTTTTCTCTTAAAGCTTCTTTCTTCTTATTCAAAGATTGATGCTCCTTATCATCATCATCTTCAATATCTTCATTTCCTTCATTGCTGGTCTTAATTATACTAGAGACTTTCTTCTCCATCTTCTTTGGCTCTTCACCTTCATTACCATCTTCATTGCCTTTATCTTTTTGTTTTGTTGTTGAAATTGAAGATGTGTCTACAAATCCACCATTACTTCTATTTAAATATATCTTCAAGTGCTCAGAAGCACTCTTATACTCTAAAAATTTAACATCACGAGTTTTAATGATCTTCATGGAATCCAAATACATTAGCTTATATGCCTTGGTACCTTCACAATATCCAAGAAACATACATTTTGTACCTTTTGCATCAAGTTTGAACCTCATACAATCTGGTATCTTTGCATAAGCAAAATATCTAAAAGTCCTCATGTGTGAAACACAAGGTTTTTTCCAACTCTAAGCTTTTTGTGGAATCATTGATATGAATGCACTTGTGGGACATCTATTCCTTGTATACACTATATTTACCATGGCTTCTACCTAATACTCATACTCAAGGTTTTGAACATGAAGCATATTCCTTGCCATCTCCACAATGGTTTGATTTGTTCTTTTTACAACTCTATTTTGTTGTGGAATATAAGGAGTAGAGGTTTGTCTTGCAATACCTTGAATCTTCAAGTATTCATCAAAATACTTTGACATGTATTCACCTCCATTGTCCATGCACAATATCTTGATCTTGCACTCACATTACTTTTCTACAAGTGCCTTAAACTCCTTAAACCTTGATAAACACTCACTCTTGGCTTTAAGGATAAAAATCCATACCTTTCTTAAATACTTATCAATAAAAGAAACAAAGTATCTTGCTCCTCCTATTGATGGTGTCGTCATAGATCCACAAATATTTGAATGCACAATCTCTAATAACTTGCTTGCACGTGTTGCAATTCCACTTGGAAATGAAGCCCTTTGTTGCTTGCCTTGAATACAACCTTTAGAAACAAGAGTTGTAGCATTGTTGTATGATTAACCAAGATCCAAGCCACTTACCATGGATTGGAGCTCTTTCATGCTTTTGACATTTAAATGACTAAGGCGTCGATACCAAATATCAAACTTATCTTGATCTTATAGAAAATCAGCAAATGCCGCTACTTCAATTCCGTTGACCTTCTTATAATTGATGAAATAGAGGTTGCCATCTCTAAAGCCCTTTAAAATTTCAACTCCCTCCATTGTCTTCACAAAGCATCCATTTACATTAAATTGCATCTTACAACCATTCGAAATAAGTTTACTCACCGAAAGAAGGTTCTTCTTCATTTTTGGCACATGTAGGACCTCTTTCAATTTGATCCTCTTGGTTTGATTCTTCACAACAATCTCCACCACAATGGAGCCAATTCAAATAGCTTACACCATGCCATTGTCTCCTAACCAAATTTTTGTTGCTGGAATTATCTCATAAGTTTCAAATGAATACCTATATGGAGTCATGTGCTTAGTAGCACCCAAATCAACAATCTATTTGCACATGGCAGCTATAGAAGTGCCTTCATTTGCCATGAATACATAATCATCTCCTCTAATTTCATCACGTACATTGTTAGCATTCTCTCTATCTCCTTTTTTGGCCTTGTAGCAATTTCGTACAAAGTGACCTACTTTTCCACAAATGAAGCAAGTTCTCACATTGCTTCTTATATTATTATATTGGTTGAAATAGCTACCTTTGCCTTATCTTGAAAAGAAAGTCGAATCTTCACTTTGATGCTCTTTTTCTTTTCTTTTGGTCACTTTATATACAAGTCTTACTGTCACATAGTCCATGGTGAGTTCCTTTATCTTGGTAGACTCCAATGCCATAATGAGGTAGTTGTAGGACTTAGAAAGACTCATGAGCAAGGTCATAATAATATCACCATCTTCTAAAGATTTGTCAACAATTGCAAGTTGGTTTGCAAGAGCCTTTATCTTATTGACGTGAGCCATAAGGTCTTCACCTTCTTCCATCTTGCAAGTGAAGAATTTTCTCTTTGTGAAGAGTATATCGGACAAGTTCTTGCTCTCATATATGTTGCAAAGAGTCTTCCATGCTTCTGCTCGTCCTTTGTAAGAGATAATGTGAGAAAAATTGACTTCATCCAAATTGGTAGCAATCATATCAAAAGCCTTCTTTTCACATCTTTTAAAGTCCTTTTGCTCCTTCATATCAACATCCATGCTTGGAGGGTCTTCACTTTCATCTACAATATCCCAAAGGTCCAAAGACGCCAATAAAAGCTTTATTTAGACCTTCCAATGGTAAAAATTGTTGCCTCTAAACTTCTCTATTACTCTCAAACCTTCACCTTCACTAGAAGCCATGTCTATGGAGTAGTGTATTAAAAAAATATTGAGAAAAGAAGTCTCTATGTGATTAAAATCACCAAAATAATTTTATACTAGCAAAATCTCAGAATGCCCTCTTGTGAATAAAAGAATGGTTTCTCACTCAAAACACTCTCAAGTCAATTTCTATAGCTTTTCATAAATATGAGTACTCTCATATATCTCACAATCACGTTCTTTCACTCTTTCAAGTCATTTTCTCATGACATACACAAGGTATATTAAACAACTTCAGTAACACAAAAGACACTATCAAGGTCTTTTTCAAAGGTCTTACACTCACTATCCAAGGAGTAGAGAACCCACAAAACAATTTTAGAGATGTATAAGGTCAAAATCAGAACCTCCTTATGTCAAAATCCTAACATCAATAAAATTCCATAAGATCTATTCTACACAAAAGCAAGAATATGAAAATAACTTCAACTTACTTAAATAACACAACAAAGTATGTGTAGGCCCATAACCTATTGAAGAAACACAAGTAAATAGAATTCACCAAGATTGCATATAAGAGAAGTGTGGAATGAGATGACTCTCTCTTCCAACACCCATTACTTATAGGAGGTGGTTGTTGCCCTAAAGGACTTCTTCCACCTTTGACTTTTATACACATGCTCCTAGGATCCTTTGGCATCTCTCGTGCCATGAGAATATCCTATGCCATGCACTAATTACTCTTACCTAATCTTTAGGATATTCTCTAATATATATTTTATCCTCTTGACTTTGATTCTTCTCCTTTGACCGCATCCTATATCCATAGGATGCTCTTTCTATATGCTAAGAGTCAATCTTTGACCATTAGTAATTTACTTAAGATAATATCTTTTATTTGATAACTTATTTTATTTTTATTATTATTTTTTTATTGTAATAATTATAAGCAACTCTTAATTGAAGCCATCTTATAATTTGGATTGAAAGATGAAATTTATCCTCACAATATCAAATTAATTATAAAAATTCTTATGCACCTAAAATAATAATGATAATATTTGTACTATTTTATATATTATTGATATTATAAATATAGATCTTATTTAATTTTTTATTAATTTTTTATATAAAATATTTTTTAAAAATTTATTTATAATAAAATCTATTGAATTTTTTTATTATTTTTTTTAATAAAGTATTTTGATTAATAAATTTTCAAATTGAATTTTTTTTAATTTTTTTGAAATAAAAAAATTAATAATTTTTTTTTTTAATATAATCTTTAACAAAACTTAGTAGAATTATGTTTCTAAAATTTAACTATTATTTATTTACTTATTATTTTTATTGTTGTAGATGAAAGCCTTATCTTGTATTAAAAAAAATCTTAATTTTATAATATAATTACCTTTTTAAAGAAAAAATTTAAGATTACACATAATTCCTATAATCTTTATATTAATTTTTGTATTACAAGTGATTATTTTAATAAGTCACTTTATACTAATCAAATAGCTTTTATAAAATAATTTTACTTTGATATGGCTATGGTATTTTATATTCTATTTTTTATATGAAGCAATGTCAATATTTAATTTTGAATACCACTAAAAGATGATATTTATAAGCCACCAAAAAATTTATATCAAAAGATTGTTAGCAACCTTCTTTATCTCATGATACATTCTAATCTTGATATCTACAACACAATCATTATGATAGCTCAATATAACAATTTTTTATTAGATTTATTATACAACAATCAAAAAAATTCTTAGATATTTATAAAGAATAATTGAATATATGGTCTACTAATTGTATACCAATTCTGTGCATCAAATTTCTACTTGTATTAGTATAGATTATGGTGGTACTTTAGACAATTAATATTCTCAAAAGAGATATGTAATTATATTCAATAATATTTTATTTCTTTTAATAAGTTTCAAACAATAATATATTCCAACTTCTACAATTAAATATAAATATATTATAGCACACACAATAAACAAGAATTATCACCTAATGATTGATATTAGTTATTTTCAAAGTAATTGAATAAAACTTCTTCATAATAACCATTTAGTAATTTGGCTTGTATTTAATCTCAAATTTTATAAGCAAATAAAATATATTAATATCTTATTTGTAAATTTTAAGCCAAGATATATATGTATTTTTATATCATACATTCTTATAAAATTACAATTGGTCTATATATTTACCAAGTTGTTAATTCTTGAGAAATTTAAGAAATATGCAATACTTAACATAGCTCTAAATATTTATCAAATGAAAAAATAATTTTATAATAGTTGTAGTATATATTTTAAATCTAAATTAGCCAATTTATAGGAATGATATGAGAATTTCATGACTTTAGTCAATCCAATAAATGTACTCATCTAATAAGAAAAATTTAGAAGTGTACATGATATATATAAACATATGTGAGCTAGTCTATAAACTATCATTATCATTCTTCAATGTAAATCTCTTGTGATGTAGAATAAAGTGTGTCACTAGTTTTTAATTCTACCCGCAATGTGTTCTTGTCTGGTTGAGTTTTTGTGTGTACAACATCTACAGTAAAATCTATCTCTTTGATGATAATTACAGAACCTTAATCCCCACTTTCCTTGCTCTTCCAACGACTCTTTCAAATTTTGCACCAAAATACTTGGAATCAAGTGGTTTGTGATACACCCATGTGGATTCGCAGACTTCATTTCCACACAAGTCTTCTTCCCCTCTACCTCCCCAATTGTCACAATGTCCATGGTTCTCCACATTTCTGACCACCTTTTTCCTCCTGATAGCGACTCCTGCAACGTGATCAAGCTCGTTACCAACATCTTGCGAAATCATGCGAAATCATGCGAAATCATGCCGATTCTACCAAGAGCCTTTCCTTGGCCTATATTATGAAAATGTTAGCGGTGCTTAATTTGCCATTTCGTTGATATGCACAGTGGGAGAAAAATGATGGATGGTCACATTCTCCATTCTGATTTTCGTAGCTAGGTTACTCCATGATAGTACTTTGGTTGATTTCCTGGTAGATACCCAGGAGAACTGAGTCTTACACCGTGTAGATGTCACCGGTCATGACCATCCATTGTGATTCTCTCGGAAAAAGAGTGTCATGAACAGTCTCATTATTTCCCACTCCGCTAGCGAAAGATTTATCTCATTAAACAAGCAGATGATACCAGGAAGGATTTCTTTTCTATTGGACCTAGTGCAAATTGTGTCAGTGTGGTAGTCGCGTCCACTGTAATAGCCGCCGAAGGTTCATTTTGATCGACTCCAATCGTTCATGAGTAACGTGGGTCAATCATGTCTTTAGAGCAATATTTTACTTTCTCAGTGTTCGGATCAATGAATGCGATTGCACCATGATGTGGCGCTCGATCATGGGATGCGACAACACCCACATGCGTGGATTAGGTTTAGCGAGAGAAATCGAAGCTTCGACTGTGTTTCATTACGATTATCTTTCATTCAAGGATCAGAAAAAACAAGCAAGAAGCTTTTCCATGTACTTCGATTGTAGCATGAAGTATATACTCTTTTGTGGGAGTAACGACGTCGCTTCATTCCTCTTTTGCACGCGTTTTCTAGTGTGGTTGAACAATAAGCACAGGTGTGTGACTAAACCGTATGGGAACTTTTACGATGCTTCGTCACAGCTTTCAGTCAGATTTTTGAAGTACTGTACATTGGACAGATGAAATTGGTGTCAATGCACTGTGTGTGTCGGCAAGGAAACGGTGCACCTCAAGATTAGACAATTTAATAAATTGTGTATTCGATGTACTGATTATTGTACAAGGCATGACAGGCTGGCACCGACGATACCCATCTCGGCCATGGACGCTTCGCAAGACAAGAACAGCTTTAATCTTCATACAATATTTAAGCGCTTAGCACTTAACTCTGTTGTCTCTTCTAAGCTAATACACAGTTTTTGAAAATGACTGCAGCCTACCATTGTGGAAGCCTATCTGTCTTTTTCTGGATCACCAGAATGATGAATAGCGATACCGTCTGATGAGCCAAGTGAATTCGAGTATTGTTGCAACAAAAGGTTCTGATCAATTCTCGCACCATCCACAATATTCGCCGTGCTGGCCCGTCTACTCTCGCCAGCTTTCGGTTGCATGAACGCCTTGACTTGCAGGACGAGGTTGATTTTATTGGCAGCAGAATTTGGTTGATTAGACGGCTGTTGAAGCAATTCGCTTGACATCATGGTTGGAGTGTTGCTGGACACTAGTTGTTGCGAGTGATCTACTTCCTGATCAATTCTGGGATAAAACATAGTTGGACACCGGGGACCAAATCCGGGGCGTTGGTGATCTGGTGTGACGACATGAAAAAAATTCAGTGGCAACACAGGTTCGACTTCGGCGGCATTTGTTTGATGCACTATGTGCTGGAAAATCGCGACTATCCCTGCTGCAATCAGTGGACCGAAGGTGAAGATGTAGAGGGGTCCCCACAACTTGTTGTGATGAAGAATCGCAGGGCCGAAGCATCTAGCGGGGTTCATTGCCGTGGTGTATCCCACACCTTGGGAAATAAATATCAAAATGCCGAAAATCCCACCGATAATGAAAGGAGAGCTAATCAGAAAAGAAACTACCACGTTTCGTGAGTCGAATCCAATTCCGTATACGACGAAGAGCATGATGATGGTGAAAACCGTTTCGGCCAGCAGTCCCTGCTTGTTGCTCAATGTACTTAATCCTACGGCGGTACCCTCTACTGGCAACTTCTGTAACAGGCATCCCCCTAGTGAGTATTCTCTACGCATCTCAAGGGTAGTCAAGGCCCACATTCCAAGAGCTCCAAGGATGCCCCCGAGTAGTTGCGCCACGACGTAGAGGATGGTTCGCACAAGCGTGGCTTGGCCGGTAAGGAAGGTGGTGAAGGTGATGGCGGGGTTGAGATGGGCGCCGGAGAGAGGCGTCGCGGCGAGGATAACCAAGGAGTAGATGAGGGCTTGTAGGAAGACGTGGGCTGCCACGGCGATGCTGCTGCCTTGCTGGTATGCTCCGATGCTGAGGAATGTGAGGCCTGCAGTGGCCACAAACTCCACGGCTGCTGCTCTCCATACCTGACAAGCCCACAACCTTCAAGTCAGCGCGCACCCATCTAAATGTGCACCTAGTACATCATATGCTTGTTCTGCTAATTGTTGGTTGCAAATCACTGAAGAGACACGCACATCGGCTTTTCGGGAATCGTGCAATCCAATCCCAATCTTCACTTTTCTCGTCAGTGGTACATTGACAACACTGCCATCGTAGTGCCCCTTCAACGAATCGTTTCTAGCAACTCGGGATGGTTGGATATGCGGGAAGTTCTCCCAGTCGGCTAGAATTCCACTCTCTATTGTTCGCAGATGCTCCACAGGAACAGCTGTGCTTCTGATCCCACCAAGTCCACAGAAGACCGATGATGAGAACGAACTCAAAATCTGAGTTATGTGTAAGACAAAACATTGTTTCGTCATCTCTGAAACTTTACAACTTCCCAAGTTTCTCACAGTAGTGAAATGAAAACTGCTAGAAAACCAGGAACACATCAATCTGGAAGCGGTGCTTTGACTTGGCCAGAACGTGTACCGTGTGCTGGAGCCAGTGCGATGATAGGAGACCCTGCTACTGCACGCATCAGCAGAAACCCCACCCGACGGCGAAGCCATATTCGTCACGAACGATCGAAGCTTTATCTGTCGGAGACACCCAGTACCTGCAGATCTCAGATTTCAATTCGAGGATACCGTCGCCAATTTACAATGTACTTTCGATCGTTAGCGTCTGACTGGAATTGTGGTCAAGGACACAAGACCCAATTCCAGGACTGCAGTACAATCACTGGCTTGAAGACAAGATTCACTGCCTCGAGAACCTCTACCGAAACGATCTTGGACGGTACAACGTTAAACCAAACCACAACTAGGGGTTCTTCTCGTTCAGATGCACTGGCAATCTCATCGGTTACACCAATCACGTCGTGGAAAGCATGCTTGAAACACGGAGCTCGGATTGTGGGAGCAAGGTTCATAGGACCGTTTGGAGAGTCAGGGCCTACGCAAGATTATCGTCATCAGAAATGTTTCACTCCTGCCTTACAAAGCACGAGAAGCAACAATTGAGCACTGTCGGGTGTGAAAGAGCTGGAAGTAGGTTGGCACCTGAAGAGCATTGTCTGCGACTTAGGACATCGTTGAAGTACCCAACCACAAGTCAAAATGTCTTGCAGTAGTACAACGGAAGTGCAACTCACGCGGAGGGCCGAATAGGGGCAAATTCAGAATGACATCATGGCACACGCGAGGAAAAGTTTACCTAGTGAAGACCCAATTCCCCTGTACGTCTTTGGTTGAATTTTCTGATGGTCCTCTTAAAGCGTCGGCTCTAATGACCTCACACATCGCTTGCGGCTGAGTCGATCACCGCTGTGTCTGTAAATACTCTTCAGATTTTATATTATATTTATTGTTTGGTGTGAAATGTACTTGAAGGAAACCATTCTGAAGGTTTTGTTCACGAGCTTCGTTGGACTCAATCGTGGCAAACTAGGATTCTGGAGATCCGACTCTGGTTTGCAAGTCAATGAGACGACTGCCCAGGAAGCAAGTCAGAAGATTCGACCTACTGGCTTCAAAACTTTGGCGACGGTATCAGAAATTTGGCACCTCTAAAACAGTATCGTGGAGGATGGGAACCCTCTGGGCAAATGCTTCCAAAAGAGAATGTAGAGCCGAGTAATTTCTCTGGAGATTCATCGTTCTTGCGAACAGACCTTGGAACGTGATCAAGCCCTGGCTACTCGAGCCGTTAGTTTGGTCGTCAGTCGGGGCGTCTGAAGTCTACGGCAGCCTATTTGAGGCTTGTAACGACTTACAGGTCCCATCAGTTGATGAGGGGGCTTGAATAGAAATGCAGTACGGCCAATGAATCAACAACTTCCACATCAGAGACAATTCGAAGCTTCTCTAGTGCTCAATAACGAAGAATTGCGAAGCATTCTGATTCGACGATTTTCCTCTGGACCGATCACTTTCTGTCGCCAGTACGGTATATAATGATCAATCGACTCGAAATGGGAGAAGATCTCATATCTCAATTTTGTGCGAGCTAAGAACATGTTCATGGATAAGAAATCTGCTAGTCAGCTCCAATAATACGATTGCATTTCTTCGATTTATATAACAAGTTGCAGATGGAATTTCTCCAGATTGAAATGCGCCGTGGCGGTGACATCTCAGGGTGACAATGGTCGCAAGAGATTCCCCGACTGCACAGCCTGCTGTGGGAGTTCTATGAACAGAGCTGTAAAGCAACTATTTACGAGGAATAGTCTCCCACTTCGAACAATAGTTTTACAAAATAAGTCTGTATAATAAATAGCATGTATATGCACGCTTGTTTGCGTTTTGTGTTTCCTTCCTGAAATTATTATTTCGAAATTGAGATATTGCGAATGGTGTGCCTAAAACTAGAATTCATTTGTGGCTTGGTTTGGTCAATTTTACCAATGACATGAACTTTACACATCCACTAATGATATAGATATTCACATTTTATCATGAAAAAAAAAAGTAAAAGCAGCAAACTTCGGCCGATGACCAAGACCCATGGCATGCAACACTGCGATTAACCAATCAATTTATTAGGTAGATACGATCCATGTAGAGCCAAGAGCCAAACACAAGAATCCAGAAAGAACGTATGCTTCACACAGATTCTGTGGAAAACACCATCCGACTGGTATGGAATCTGAAGGTAGGGAGCAGCTTTTCCCAAAATAGAGGCACCACAATAGGGGCTCCATGTAGTAGTTGGGATTCTTAATCAGGGCAACTTGACTTTGAAGTACAAATGCAGGGTTAGAAAAACGAGCCAGTGGTGAAACTCGCCGGCGTGGATGAGAGATCCTTCTACTATTCCGAGGGGCAGCTTTGTCCTACAACTTGCCCACAGCAGGGTCGATGCAAATCCCATTCGGCGTTAAAGCTTGACGAAAGTCAAGCTTTCGGCACTAGCCAGTTTTAACTTTGGAAACTAAGCAACAAAAGAGGAGTTGACAGATGAGGAGAGGTTGACTCGCAGAGGCAAACGGGACCTCCCAGCCTCTACCTTGGCTCGTATTCGCGACTCATTCCCTGCACGTTTCAGCGACTCTTTCAACGACTGCAACCACACTTTCGAGAGTTCCACCCCGAAGCTCGACGACCTCGGGTGGGCAGGCACGGAAGGATGATCCCACCGCAGAGAAAATTGGGGTCGGCGTAGAATCCACATAAAAACAAGATTGAGAACGAGTAACGCGACGGATTCCTGATGACGTGATTTGACTCGTCATTATTGATGCCGTGGGATTCCTGCGGGGACAGGGCATGACATCGCTGCAAACCTTCCGCATAGGATTCTGGAAGTTCATCCATCTGGGGCCTACTGCCCGAAAGTAGCGGGCTCACTGCCCGGCCAAATGGGCAGCGGCAGGTTGGGCAGACGATTTAGGTCAAGGAAGAGTGGCCAGCTCTGCCCTAGCTAGTCCAGCTAGGGTTAGCCATTCGTTCCCAGCCCTAAAAATGTTATATATTGTATATTATAAAATGCATAATAAACCTATGTATACATTTTGTTTTATTTTTTACGTAACATTTATAGTAAATAACAGATATAACTGAAATAAACAGAAATATAAAATATTTTATAGTATACAAAATATTCATTCATAGTATACAAAATATTTTATTAGAAAGTAAATATAGATATTTAATAATAGAATATAAATCTATGTAAAATAATTAAATAACTGATTTATTTCAATAACATTTCTAAATGATATACATAAAAAATAACATATATAATTTTAATACCTAAATAAATATTTCATACACAAATTAACTAATAAAATGTATTTTTTCGTAATAAATTTTAACATAATACTAAAATCAATAAATAATATAGCTTTTATTCTAATAACAGCTTTAACTCCTCTACATTTTGCAACATGATATATTTTTTAATATTCTAATATTGTACCTTTTTGACAATCAAGAAAAACAATCAAAATACTAGCATTTTGGTTTTACATAAATTAATTTCTACAGCATATTTGCAAGACCATGTGTAATCTAAAAATAATATTTGTACTTATACTAAACAAAGACTATTTAAGGATTTTGTTCCTTCACCTTCCAATAATTATTTCTTAAAATTAGAAATACAATGCATTTTTTTTATCCTCTTTTAGATATTTGTGTATATATTTTAATTGGGAATAAAACCATTGTCTTTTTTATCTCTCATATACATATAATATGTAATTGTAGAATTTGTCAATTGGCACACAAACTAATATATTTTTCTTCTTCTTAATACTATTGTGAAGTCACTCAAGTATCAATTTATAGTACAATGATAAGACTTAATACTATTACATTTGTCTTGATTTGTATGAGGTGGATGGTAAGAGCCAACCAACCAAAGATCTATTATAAAATATATTTTGTGTAAATTATATATATATATATATATATATATATAGTATTATAATATGTATATGTTTAAAATAATAAATATTATTATTATTTTTAATATATATATATATATATATATATATATATATATATATTTTGATATGTATATATTATTTTAATATACATAATATTATAAGTATATATGTTAAAAATAATATATTTATATAATAGATATATATTTTAAGATATATTTATATTTTTTAAGATTTTTTATATTTTTTTTTATATAATATTATAAATATATACTTTTTATGTAAATTATATATATTTATATATTTTAAATATCAAGAATAAGTGATACATTAGCCACAATATTGTTATTTTGATAAAAATGGATAAATAATAATTTAAAAAATTAAAAATACTAAAGATTGATTTTTTATCTTTTGAAATTCACACTTGTTAAAATATTTTTGTATTTATATCACACTTGTCTATTTTTCAAATTATTACAATATCTATTTTATATATATATATAATAATTTATTTGTCATTTTTGCAATCATAAAATGTAGTTGTAAGTCTATATTCTAACTGACTTATAATCCAATTTTTTAGCTCTAAAGATATACATGGAGGTACTTCATTTTTTCCTTTATATTGAATTAATATTCATTAACTTATTTTTAAACTTATTTTTTTTTTCTACTGTGGTTACTATGATAATAAATAACCTCTTGTATGTAAGATATAATATTGATTGTTTAATTTTAAATTTGGCAAAGCATTATTTTTCTTTTTTTCTTTTTAACTTTTTGTATATGAATTTTTTCTAATACTACTTGGAATTATTTAGTCTATAGTTTATAATTCTAAAAAAAGACCAATTCTTAAAAAAAAAAATCTTCTATATGTAAAATATGATATAAACATATACTCAAATACTAATATAATATATATGCATATTATATAAAATATTATTTCTTTTCAAAGAATCATTGCAAGCTAATTGTTTATACACATTTCATAGTTACAAATACTTAAATTATTATTTTAATATTATAGACATTGTAAATATTTGGGAGAAATTTAAACATAGACACCTCTTAAATCTTTTAAATATATTTTTTTATCACTAAACATCTAAACTAATTTAGCTATCTTTTTAGATTTATTGATTTTTATTTTATTTTTAATATGGATTCAAAGCGTGAGTGTAGATATATTTTTTTCTTAAAAGAAATTAAACTATTTTTTTTAGTAAAGTATTTTTCACCTATTTTTTTAATGATGCATTTTATTGAATGTTCTATTGATCTTAATATAGAATAATCTCTTTTGTATTTCTAATAAAAATAAAGATAATTTCATGATCATAAATCTAAATTCTTAGTAAATCTGTATATTAAATTTAATTATGATTTGCAAGAAAATATAAAAACTAAAATACATACATCTATATCTATGTATATATATATATATGTGTGTGTGTGTGTGTGTGTGTTTGTATGTGTATAAGAGCTTTAACAATACTTAAAAAATATTTGTATGTTATACCTATTTTTTATGTAATTACTTATTTATATATTTAATATATATTAGTATTAATTTTAAAAAATAACAAGAAAATCTCCTAGAATGGGATTTCATCATAGAATTTCATCCATCTAGAGTACAAATCTAAATTTTTTCCATCCCCATGGGCTAGGCAAAATCCAAATTAATATAAAAGATGTAAGATTGGCCATGGTAAGAGCTAGAGAGGTTGGTGCATGTGATGGTAGAATCCACTTGTAATCTTGTGGTCCAAAGTTTGATTCTAATTGATGACAACAGTAGCTTTTTGTATTTTGAACTCAATGTTGGCTTTCCTCTTACTCCATAATTTCTTCTCTTCTCTTTGGCTTTAGCCCCTCTTGGTCTCTTCTCCCCTTGGTTGCCCTCTTCTACTCCCTTTAGCTTTGAAAATTTGATTTACACAAGTGGCCGTGGTCATAAGCCAGCATGTCACAAAATAGTTAGAGTTGCCCAAAATCCATAAATAGATGAAAAAAATTACTAAGATACCATTTTGGGAGATGTTTCATCCTAGCCTATAGTCAACTATCTCTAAAGTTTTGAAAATATCACATTTTCAAGAAAATGTATTGTTCTTTGCTAAGAACAAAAATAGCCCTTGTAAACTTTAGTTAATATCTTGTTTTTAAATATCTTCTATTTTGAAGATATTTCTTGTAGATTTTATGTAAACTCTATTTATTATGTCTTGTTTTGAAAATATCTATTATAAACTTAACTTATTATTCTAATCAATAGAATTAAATACAAAAATATAACTTTTATGATAATACTTTCATGACATTTAAACACCATATAAATATTAAAATTATATTGTAAGACTTTCAAATCCTTTGTAGAACATTTTAGCATTTTTACAACCTTTTAGAACAGAGACAGGATTGAGTCTATATTCAACGTCAATCAATTACATTGACTTGAAGGGCATGATCATATTTTTTCTTGAACTCTCATTAAAGTTTATAAGTGCAAGATATTTACATCATAATGTGTTGTTCAACGAAAATTGAATTCTAGTTATAATTTGAAAAATGCAACTTTGATGATTATATTCTTGTAGACAAATCATACTGGAAGATGCTTTTCTAAAAATATGTTGTCACTACTAATATTATTATTAAAGAATAATTCAATTAAACTTATTCACATTTGATTTTTTTCAAATGAACTTGAAAGGAAATCTATTAAAATACATAAATAAATAAAAACTAGTTCTAATCTAAGATGGAGAAATATCAAAAGCTTTTTTCTGTAATAATAAAAATTGAATGAGAAGACTCATGAAAAGTTCGTCCAAATTCATAATGTTGAAAGATCAGGCTATCAATACTTAACCTGAAGCATAGTCAGCATGCGGGTCTGCCACGAAAACTTCTAATCAACCCTGTGTTCTGGGCTTCATGCAGATTGTGGGATTTGATTTCATGTCATCAAAGGCCAATCCGAATTGTGATTTCGTTACACAATGCAAAAACGAGACAGTAAAATTGAACATTGCCAAATATGCAGAGCAGAATCAAAGAATTAGAGTGTCGCAATATATGGGATTGTCCATGAAATCCCAACCAGGTGTAGATCATATCGCAATAATAAGGACAACAAGAACGCGAGCCTCTTCAAGAGGTAACCAGTCGTCAAGTCTAGGGTAAGATGCTATCAGATGACATACGTCCTATCTGTCTATATTCCAAAGAGAGAGCGAAATTGAAGATGTAAGAAAACCGTAGCAGTGCATCCGCAGATCAACGCCGAGTTTCCAAACGATAAAACATTTATCTTTCCCGGAAGTAGTTCAGATGTTGGAACCGCAGAGGTTCATTACCCCATGATGTCCAACCAGCAGATAACTCCCTTGCAAATAACTCCAAGCCTCTCTCAGCATGCCTCTGTCCCGGTATGTACTTCAATAGAAGTGCTGTGGCATTAGTTCAGAGCAATAATGTTTCAGCAACCAGAAATGATCACATACTTGCAAGGAGATTCACAATCCACGGATAAAGTACCACTATGAACACAAAAAGCCTAGATACGTAGTGAAACACCTAAGCATTATACTGGCACTTTCTCAAGGGAGCAAAGTATCTGAAGACGGAGGCCTGGGGGTGTGCGCGGTAACTGACAAGGCTCTCAAATAATCACAATTATTCAGCAATGTCAACCTTAATTGAATAGATTACTTGCCGCCAGTGAATAATGAATGGAAGAAATGAAGAGCAATCATATTTAGAGATGAGTACATTTCAATGGCGGCTTCCTGGAATGGTCCCCGGGTATACTTATGAGAACGAATTTATCGGGCAGGTCTGCGTGCTCTCTTGAACCTGTAAGTTGCACGCTCTGCAGAACCACAGTTGTGACAACTAAAAATATCAATCAAGGCAGTCTTAGTCGTAGCACGTAGCATATGATTAGGTGTATCATTGAAAGTGGGGAAAATGGTATAGAATTATAAGGATTGAGCATTAAGGCAGCGAAAAAGAACTCCATACCTCCTCTGATGTTGAGCCTATTTTTCTGGGCAAATACCCAAGAAGCAGGCATTCATATGGCTTGTGATGAGCCAAATCCAGAGGACTCACCATTGTACCCTCTATTGTCACCTTCAAAGTACAACTATGAGAGTGCAGAAATGCGAACATAGCAATTGCAGACTTCGATAATCGCACTAAGACAATACAAGTCAGATCTAAATGACCCAGGCAACGCAACTTCTGGCATCATCCAAAAAAACGGAATTGGCACTTCAGCAACGTGACAATGGAATTTTTCGACCTAAAAACATCTTCATAGATTTCGAAGAACACGAGGCTCTACAAACCGTGAATAGTGCATATCAATATACATGCAGAACAAAATAAGTCAATCGCAAGGATTTGGTACACTCACCTTGAGCCAGTACCACACAGCAGCCATTTTCACTCCCCAAGCTGGAAAAAGTTCCGTTTCTGCGAAGTGACGCAGCTTCTCACGATTGGTAATCCACAATGCCACAAGCGCCCCATCTGCATGAGCAAGTTGCTTGACTGGCAGGGATAACAAATATTTATTTGGTAGAGTAGGGTATCTGCATAAAAAGTTGCATAATCCAATGATTTGCGATTCATAGTTTCAGTGTGCAGTTCCCGCAGTTTGTCAGATCAATAATAATAAAGCAAGACAATCTAAGCGAGAATCCAAATATTTTCAGGCGTTAACTTACAGAGCTTTCCGGTGGACGCTCTTATTCTCCCAGGGAGGATCAATAACCATAAGATTGAACCCGTCTTCCGAGACATCTACTATCATTTATAAATTCTTAGAGTCGTTTCCATTATAGTACAAGCAAGATTAATAATATGAGTTGCAGAAGCCATTTTCTGTACGGCTTTTGTGTCAGAATTTAAAAGAGACGCATTACGCCCATGACCATGAGTGTGATAAACAGAGGTAAATTCAGGGAAACGAAAGAAACAAGAATGCATGTGATGGAGAAGACAAGACACATGGACAAAAGCCACAAATTACAACAAAATACATGACGAACAGGACAGAAATCAGCAGAGAGGCTATTTACCTGGAATGAGCCGATGCACCTCAGATATGTCCGACTGTCATGAGAGACGACATATTGAGAAAAGAAACAACAGTCACCGATACATCAATAACTTGATGTACACAACTTTGCAGCGAGTTTGTCAAATTGGAGACAATAGCAGTAATGACAATAATCTAAACAAATAAAGTAAAAATTAATGAGGAAACCAATGTTAAAATAGAAATAGGTTACTTACAATAAGAAACGTGCACGATTTAGGTAGTAGATACTTGCACGCCCCACATTCAGCTACTTCAGATGTTCTGCTTGAACTTTTAATAATTGTGTTGAACATAGGAGTTGTTCGTGACTCCTCTTCCTCGCAATCAACCTGCACTGGACAACACTACCACTAAACATCAGTGACTCTTAATCGTGCCATAGTTCTTAGCCAAGAACTGCGAAGATTAGTAGCCAAAGAGGAACATGCAATCTACAGACCCGAAGCAAGTAAACATTTAGGTGATCAGTGCTGGTCGTTAGTTACATATAATCAACCTGCTGAACTGCGCGCCAAGAGCAAGGCAAGATGTGTTTTACAACCTCATTACATCTTTCATGTAAAATCTATATTTGCGAGGGACATCAAGTGCCCTTCTAAATATTTTCTAACACAAACCAGCTCAACACATTCTCACGCGCTTATATGCAGCAAACATCCTCGACTGACCGTCAATACCTTTTGAAAAAGAGAATTCGTACAACGGGGCCTGCCACAAGACCGCCAGCTCCACAAAATTCACTTCACCTTCTTCTATTCCTAGATTCTGCATACTTGAACAACTTTTACTAGGAGAAGGGACACAGTCGTCGTGGCCATCAAAAGTAATATAATTTCGAAGGAAGGGTGCAACAGTTGCCTGAAACGCTTCATGCGCCTTCAGTATGACCGATCTCACTTCCTGCAACTCCAAACCATACATCTTTTACTACGACCATGAACGTATGTCATCACCATTTGTATCTTCATACTGCTATAATAAATAATGAGAAATATCATACAGAGACGTTTATTGAAAGTCTTCCCCTCCAGCCTGACTAATTGAAACATACCTGCTTTGATACAAGGTATACATTTTCGTGTAATATGTCTCAAACCTACATTAATAGCATAAATTAGTTTGTGGAACCTCGCTACCGCTTAGGCTAGTTACATAATATAATTCAACCCTCTAGGCAAAAATGGAAGCACGTACAGGCAATCCAATGGCTATCAATACAAAAAGTAGCATGATGGAATCCTTCTACTAAATCAACGATGGCGGAAATATCACAGAAAATTAACACGGCAAACCGTAACATGTATGTTAGACTGGAACTTGCTTGCCAGATTAATATTTGTGAACATTCTAAGAGAAACGGAAAGACTCACGTGGTGACGATTTTCAGCAAGGACTTCTTTCTCATTCAGATTGTACACTCTCTTTCTTTTCTTCTTCCTGGTGTCACTGCCCTCATTCGTAACTCCAGAAGGTGGCACAGAGACAGAAGTAAAGAAAGCACGGGAGTAGTAGCGCTCGAACTTCACATCGTGCATATCGTAACCAGAGTTGAGCACACGCACAGGCTCCATGAACACGCCATTATTACCTTCTATGCTAACAACACCATTCTGGAGCTCAACCTCTATCGCTTCATCACTTGCTGCATCCATTCCACTCCGTCTTTGCAATCGATGACGTAAAATCAAATGCAATACTGAAAATCAACAAACACTGCCAAAAAATTTCCAGCCATCCGTGCTCCTCCCACAATCTTCCGTATTGACGCGATAGATATGTCCCTAATGTCAGCAACCTATCCTCTCCCCGCCACCTCCATTTCATGCAAAATTCGTTGCCCTAAATGTACACAGCACCACAGTAAATGAGTTATCGCACAAATTGTCCGACAATAACTCCTCTCAACAATTGCAATTGCTCTGTGGCAATCGGAAATGTTTCCTGAACGAAAAAATTCTGAGCCCTGCGATTTCATGTACTGCTGGTGTGCACTGAAGTGTCCGGTTAGACGACCTGAGCAGTCCTGTTCATGGTTTCAAATGCAACCAAATGCGTCGACGGAAACAGAACGAGATCCACCATCGTCTAAAAGACCAACGATGCACGACAGAAGTTTAACTAGGAAGGTCCGACGAGGTGTTCTTTACTGAACCAAAGTTCGAGCGACCGAAAGTATTTCACAAAATGCAAGATTACATACAAACTGACTGCTAATCTAGTGACTAAATAAATATTTAAAATAAGAAAATACCACTCCAGTAGAATAGAATCTGTCTTCAATTAATTTTGATGAGCTTTGCACAAAAATAATATTTCATTTTTTGTATGTGCAGTAATTTGTAATGTGCAGTAATTTGTAATGTGCAGTAATAAAATAAAATAAAAAAGGTGATATGAACATTTTAAGAAAATAAAATAAAATAAAGTAAAAATAAACCTTCTAGGTGAACAGGGTTTTAATCTGGCAAAAACCCCACAATTCTGTATTTTGGAAAAATTAAGATCCTAATAAATATCACTTAATTTCTAATTTTTTAATATACCCAAAAATTAGGATCTTAATTTTTCCAAAATTTTAATAAAAAATTTAAATTTTATTAAAATTTTGTATAAAATTTTGTATAAAATTGATAAAATTTTAATAAAAAATTCAAATTTCTTACATCAAATAATCATATCAATTTGTATTCAAAAGTTTAAATTTAGACTCACAACTGTGAATACAAGCATCTTCAAAATTTTATCAATTGTTATTAATCTTACATATCCCAAGAACTTGTGGAGTTTATGCTCATTTTTTGAATATTTAACATTATGTCATGATAGTAGTTTTTTAAATTTTACTAAATAGATTGTTTTAAGACTTGAAGCAAAACTTCTATTTGTACAAAAGACTTGGTAATGATAATACTCAATCACAAGCCTATAGACCTTTAATAGTCTTTGCACTCTACTACTTCATACTCCATACAATCTTATGTATCTCTTTTATAATTCTATGGTTTTTTTTGGATAATGGTGCCCATGTGACCACATAATTAAATAGCCATTGCTTGCATCTAATCATGTTTATTTGGACTCTTAGTGCTTTAGGACCTTCACCACTCTGCCATTGTGATGGAAATTACATATAAATAAAACGTAACATATTGTTCTAAGCATTCCTCAAAATATTTTTATAATACTATAAGTGAATGATAATATCTCTACATTACTATCTTAAGTTTTTAAATATTTATGCATTTTTAAGACAATGTTTGTGTTGAAAAGACTACTTGTATGGATTTTTAAAGCCCTTTTAATCATTCTGAGATCATATGTTTTTTTAATATGATCATAATTAGCATAAGTAAGCACTATGTTATTTTTCCATTGTTATGTAGATGTCAACAAAGTGTCTATTTGCATCCTTCTGATATATCACAAGGTATATATGCTCCTCTAAATATTTATTACATTTAAAATTTTATTATTACTATTTTGTTCCTAACTGTTTATTTCCCTGAATTATGCATTCTTTGAAGCTTTTATATACATTAAAAAGCAACGTGTATAATATTATATCTTTGTTTATCAAAATACCATCAAAAAAAATTTTATTTTAAATTTTAAATTTTAAATTTTTTCTATTTTAGAAAAAAATATCTTACTTTTATAAATTATACTTTTATGTTTCTTCATAAATATAAATATAATGTCTTGTGAAAAAACTTTAAATTTTTGTTTGTTACATAAAACAAATAGATCTTTAATATTTATGGTTCTATTTTTACTCTATTTTACAGAGATTTTAATTAAAAAAATTATCAATAAAAGTAAAATCATTCAAGATTTAATGATGCATTTAAAAAATAAAAAGTCATAAGTTAATTATTAAGTTATTTTATTATTCTCAAAAAAATAACTAAATTACTTACTTACTATTCAAAGATGCTTAGGGTGAAATTGATATAAGTAACTTCGAGGTTTACATTCGTAGTCATAGAAGCACATATGAACTTTTTCAAAATGCTAATTTATAATGAATTGGGAAGATTCTAATAGGTATGCTAAATAACTAGAATTAAAAAATTGCATAACTACCATAGATATCATTTCTAGACCTTTAGGAACAAAAAGTAATTATTGAAGACATTTGTAAATAAATCATTTATATAATTTCCTTTATATTTTCAAGTATTGTTTTAGGATTTGTCTTGTCTATTTAAGATTTAGATTTTATATAGGAGAATCATACTTAGAATGAGATAGAGAATATTCTATTCCTAGAAGACTATGGCTCAACATGGGTTTTGAGAGGGTAGGACATTCCATATATTTTTCTTATAGAAGATGTATTTATTGAATAGATATCTACAAATGTTCATCCAAAGCAAAGCTTAGGTAGTAGTCTTACAAGTTACTTCAGAGACTTACTATCAACTATAGATCTTAATTTATTAACCATAATTCTTAATTCAAAATCCAAATTTCTAATCCTATTTTTTAACTAGTATTTGATGTTTTAAATAAACATAAAAATATAAAAATAAATAAAAATTATATACATATACATATATATATATATATTAAATCAATCCATTGCCTATTGGTTGCTATTTTTTGCCTTGCCAAGCTTCCTCCTCTCACTCTCTTCTTTTATTGCTCCATCATTGCTTTGTTGTCATTGTTGATCCTTGCTCTCTTGGCAAAATCTTTTCACCTACATGTGATTCTCTTACACCCATTTTCCCCTTACTTTGTGGCTCATATTTCATGCTTGTTTTGCCCCTATCCACCTCTCCTTTCATTGCTTCTCTTTTTTTTTTCATTCCAATCTAGTGTGTTAGTTGTTTTGAAGCTCAACAATTCAGCATGGTTTTATATTATTGGTCCACTAGAGATTGCTTAGGAATAGTTGAAAATTTTGGTGTAGTGAGAATAGTTTCACGAGTTGGAATGCAAATTCTAGATGTTTGATGTGGTACAAGATGGATCTATTTAAGATTTATCTGGATCAATTTAATATTCCTATATATATATATATATATGAAATATTTGTCTTCTTAGACCTTGTGCAGCAGCAGGCCACGGAAGGCACGGTGGATGGACATCACGAAGGGTGTCCATTTGGGAGGACATCCCTGCAAGAGAAGCCCAAGGGATGTCAAACCAGCATGGCTGCTAGGACATTGTCAGTCCAACCTCACCCTTCTGACTCAGACTTGACTCAGACAGTGAGTTTCACAGTCATCGTCATCCACAGCATGGGTCTCGAGATGGACGAACGAGTAGGGATTTCATCCACCACGTTAAAAATTTGGAACTTTCCGGAGTGTGCACGAACCCTTTCAAAATATCTATTTCTTATTGTCGTCATCACGAGTAGAGAGACGGGGCGGGACCCCTTGATGCATGCTATCAATCATATCGGGTAGGCTAGTGAGTTACATTTGTAACTAATATTAAAAATTATGGGAACCTGAGAATGTCAGCAGCTGGGATGACGTCTACTCACGGTAAAAGGGTAAACACGGCGACCGGTTCCCGAGGGTTCTACGGACTTATCGAACTTCACAAAGTGGTGTGTGGAAAGCTCATCGTGGCAGCATTCGCTTTCTCTGTTGCAGCGCGGTGTCGAGCTTCTGGAGCTTTGGTCGATTGATCGGGTAACTGCCGAGCGGAACGTGTGAGTCGTGGCCATGGCATTGAAGTTGGGCGACACAGCGCCATTCTTCGTGGCGGATTCGACGCACGGGGAGATCGACTTCCATAAGTACATTGATGGTTCCTGGGCCATCCTGTTCTCGCACCCTAACGACTTCACACCCGTGTGCACCACGGAGCTCGGAGCCGTAGGGAAGTTTCTGCCGGAGTTTGAGAAGCGCGGAGTGAAGGTGATCGCGTTGTCTTGCAACGATGTGGAGTCACACAAGGGCTGGATTGCTGATATCGAGAGTTATACCCCAGGTGCGAAGGTCAGCTACCCTATCGTGGCCGATCCGACTCGGGAACTCGCTGTGAAGTTTGGGATGCTGGATCCCGAGGAAATTGATGGCAAGGGTGTTCCTTTGACGGCGAGGGCAGTGTACATCTTCGGCCCAGACAAGAAGCTTAAGTTGTCAATCTTGTACCCAGCTACAACCGGGAGGAACTTCAATGAGGTTTTGCGTGTGATTGACTCGCTTCAGCTCACTGCCAATTACAGCGTTGCTACCCCTGTCAACTGGAACCAGGGAGACAAGTGCATGGTTGTGCCTTCCCTCTCTAATGAGGCTGCCAAGGAGAAGTTCCCGAAGGGTTTTGAGACAGTGGAAGTTCCGTCTGGGAAAAGCTACATTCGTCTCACTCCTCAGCCAAACGTGGATTGATATAGTATGCAGCTTACGAGGTTGTAGGCCAGAGGCTGTTTGTTACAGGTGAGCCGCAACAGCATCTGCACTTTGTGGATCCACCTGAGGGTATATCTTGTTTACCTTGGGATTTTGTCGATAATGTAAAGGAGTTTATTGTGACCTGGTGCGCTGAGATGTGTTGTCTTTTTGGGGGTTATTGTGTGAACCACTTCACTTCTTTCCACACTTGCACTGAGTTTTTTTTTCTTTTTCCCCACACACACACACACACACACCCCCCCCCCCTTCTCTCTCTCTCTCTCTCTCTCTCTCTCTCTCTCTCTCTCTCTCTATATATATATATATATATATGTGTGTGTGTGTGTGTGTGTGTGTGTGTGTATATGGTTGGTTGGTTGGTTGGTTTTCTTGTTTTGTGTACTTCAATATTAATGCGCTTTAATTAATATTATCTTGTTGGTTTCGTTGGTCATCGCCAGCAGGCTAACCGTCCTCGGCGTTAGTGGGTGTGCGTAGGAAGAAAGTATTTGAGTCTTGCATAAATCTTTATGATCACTTCGAATGATATTCATCTTGTAACTTCCTCTTGTTCAATTTGAAGATAGTCAACAAATCTGAGCTTCGTCTGCAGTGAACAAGGACTTGTTGAAGCAAATTTCCAAACTTTGGAATATCATCTTCATGTAGTAGAATACCGTAAAGTATGGGATGGTACGAATGAGGAGTATTCAGTGTCTGTATTGAGTCGTCATCATGAAATCGAGCACGTGAAGACAGAAGACACTAGCACTGAAGTACAGAGTGTCAGTGTGGATGGTGAGAAACATCCCTGACAGGTCCCTGCCATCTTACTATAATAGTGCAAGTAGCATGTCTGTGTCTCTGTAACGTATGTCAGGACAGATCACGTGAGATGTATGTCGATGCAATCCAAAGATCAGCCAAAACCTTTTGTAGAGCTTGGTTCCTTCGCACCTTCTTTGGCAAGTGCTTCACATGCAACAATATATCTCAACCACAAGAACCTCGACTTCGAGCTGTCTCTGAAGTCTCTTCCAATCTCAAACATCCCGCCATCTCTGGAAACGAATGTTCTAACTTGATCTTGGCAACGAAAGCAGCATTAATTCCTGGGTTTCTACAGTCCCTTGGTGTAAAATAGCAGAGACACCATACCTCGTTGGATGCGATTGTAGCAGGGATTGAATTTTTCTACTTTACCGCCTGAAGCCCTTCAGCTCCGGAGAAAGCTGCTCTCAAACTGCCTTTCGACAAATACAATCTTGGCATTTGCACTCTTGCGAATTACGTACTTGAGTACTAATTACACAACCTTGTCAATTAGTTTCTGTATCAAATCAATCCATTCTGATGACAATGGTAGTCGTCTTTCAGAACCCATCTCATCAATGCTGCTCAAATCAAACTTCCAAAAATCTGTTCATGTCACTTCAAAATCTTGAAGAATCTAAGAAAAGAATCTGAGACTAGTTACTTCTCCCCAACCTGACTTCTCTTCCTGAGTCCACTTCTTGACAGTTGCAGTGAATGAAGGATATCGTGTAATTGTGGAGGAACCTGCCCATAATGATGTTGACCATCAAATTGCTTACCGATTGTTTTTCTTGGCTCTCCATCGAATATGGCATCAACAATCCAAGTAGAAGTGTGAAGTGGTATACATCGAGCATGAAAGGCATGCGCGCATCTTGTCTAGACTCCGGTTCTTCACATCAGCCAAGGAGCCTTGCTTCAAAAGGTTCCCTGCCATAGAAGTCCTTGTAATTTTAAGGCCTAGAAAACCAATGTCAATCCAGGCGATTTCCTTCCCAAACCACCGTCTGCACTTCCCTCTCAACCTCAGCACGGAAAATCCCACAGCATGCACTGCTAATTCCACCATATGAAATTCACAATATGTCTACAGTTCTGCTTCTCGAAATGCAATTATCTCAACTGAGACAAACGTCGAACAGCAGAGGAAATTCATGCAATGTAAGACAATCGCTGGGGTTCTGTGAGTCGACGGCACTGTAGGAAGTTGACAAGTCCAAGCCCTCAGTGGTTGGAGTTGCGAGACAGAGTTCGAGCGGTGAACATTCGAGGACATAAGGCAACAACAAATTCAGTGCAAGAGATCGAGTGAAAGTGGCATAGGAGGGCCAGGATCGTGCCTTCTGACATCCAGAACCGGATAGAGAGGAACTAGTCGAGAACTTCACTATTGTGGATTTGACCTTTCAGAAGTTGTCTGGATTTTCTTGTACTAATTCTATCATTCAGGAAATCGCTAGTTTTAAACCGAATACTTCACCTGTTTCTGAAAATCTAACAGGGTTAAATTTTCAGCTTGGAGGAGGGGTTGCAACAGCATGTCTGCCTTTCTCTCCGACCATCGTGACTTTTGAACATGAGAGGATCTTTCCTGTGCAAATTCTGCTTCGTCTGTTGCAGCCAATTCCGCATGCACCACGGCGAAAGGAGAAACTTCAAAGGGATAGAACGGGAATTATGATTTCGAAGCCGAAGGGCTATTAGTGACTGGTTAGTAGGGTTTTTCTCGAGTCTTCATGATTGATGTAAATCTGAGATTCAGTTGGTGTATTTTTATTCAAGGCTTCGCGACATGCACTTCGTTGACGTTACTTCGAGACTAAGTGTGATTCCAATTTGTGTCGTTTGAATTTGTTTCCAAGAAAATTCGACCTCATCTTACTGTGAGTTTTTTGATTTTTAGGATTACATATAGATTTACATATTTGCTTTATCGCCAATGTGTACTTCGTCCTTGAGGCCGCTCGATTTGTAATCAGCGAGGTGGGATTGGCAGTTGATGCATCTCTTCAACTTTTTTCTACAGTTTTAGTTGTCTGTATTTTGGTACAGACGAAGACGATGGATGCAGCAAGTTCGATTGTGTGTGGTGAAGGTGTGTTGATACTTCACCGCTCTATTAGGATGGAACATCGCATCGTTCCATAATAGTGTATTAGAGGGTCAAGCTCTAATTCTTTGTATTTTAGTGGATTTTTTTTTTTTTTTTTTTTTTTTTTTGTCGTCTATGAAGGCATCATTTTTATTGTCTAAGCGTAGTATAAGATTTTTTTGTCCTAGTGTATATCACAAGATTGAGTACAAGATTGATTACCCACCTAATATAGATCAATTTTTGGGTATTAGGAAAGAGTAGAAATTGAATCTTCAATAGATGTATTAAAGTTATTTTATAATTAAAAAAAAAAAAAAAATCTAAGTTACATATGTTGAGGTTTGATCTAAACCTACCCAATCTTTGATTTTTAGAGGTTGATGCCTAACTTATTTACATATAAACTATCTAAATAGAAATGAACTAATAAAATAGAGTTAAAATATTGTATCATTAGAATCTAATTTAAATTTATCTTTGGCAATATTAGTTTAGAAAACATTCTTTTTGTAATAAGCAAATATTATTAATATATTTTTATATACTTTTATACAAATTTGCTACTTTTTTGAGTAATATGATTTTGCATATCATTAGATGATATTTATTCTACCAAATTAATTTATTTCAAATTGCATAGAGTAATCTAGGTAGGTAGAGATAGATAAAGTAAATTATTTATTTTTATACTTTTTAAATTCTAGCCTATAGACTAAAAAATATCTTCTTATTGTATAATAGAAAGGATTTCATTTAAAATCTAACCACTACAATTATTCTTAGTTTTTTTTTATCAATATACATTTAATAAAAAATTGAATCTTTGATTCTTCTAGTTGCAAAGCTATTGAAATCCGTTTAATAAAAATAATATTTCATGACTAGTTTAAGATCAATTTTTTCTAATGAATATATTTTTTTAGACTTAAATCATATTTTCTAAGCCATTCTCCTATAATCTATAGATTAACAACTCTTTTATGATTTATTTTTGTTGATATAATTTTTTTCAAATCTTTTATTGATCTTATAAAAACAGCCATAAAGTAAAACAAGAATTATACTCAATGTTAGATATGATAGACAACTAATCATTATATTACATAACTTACGTGTATTTATTTACTTATTTATAAATAAGCCCAATTTTTATTATACATATATGTCCATGCTAATTTGTCATATTCTTTTATTACCAACATGTGATTAATTTAGCCTAATGAACTTTTACATAATTTATAAATAATTTAGATTATTTTTATTATAGATTTTATATATTTTTAAAATTTAAATAATAGATATTGAGTCATTTTCATATTAGCATATAACTTGATATGTCTTCATTCCAAAAACAAATATAATTTTAAAAAAAAATTGTATAAGGTTTTTTTTGCAATAAATGTTTAGGATTTCTTCCACTATAATAAAAAAATATGTTCCTATTGGATATCCTTGTTTTACTTCTCTTTTTATTAATATGTGGTTTAACAAGTTTCTATTGATTTTTATTGTGGTTTCTATTTCAACTAACAATATTTTAATTATAAAAATAAAATTATAATAAAAATCCATCTTAATTTTAATGTTTAAAAGAAAAAACTATAAAATCTTATCATGTGTTTTTAAAGTTAAGTTTTAAAGAATTAAAATTTATCCAGATTTATTTGTATTGTATATAGTTTTGTAAATAATCAAAATATTAGTAAAGATATAATGTAGAGACAAAAAAAATAATTTGACTAGGTTTGATATTTATTATTAGTACTAGTTATAGGTGCAATTGAATTGCTGTGGCTATGATTTTATACAATGATTTTTATTTTTTATAAACTTGAATCAAAATTTATATATAAAATAATATTTTTTTTACCAATTCTTCTTTACTTATAATACTTGCTAATCTTGTTATAGACACTAATGGATACATGCTATCAACTTAAGTTAGTTGTCTTGTTGTTTAAACGTCTATATTAAATCTTTTTATTAATATTAATATTATATTTTTTTAGATTTAAAAAAAAAATTTAGATAGTATGTTCATGTTTATGTATGTTTTTTTCTTAATCTTTATAAGGTCACTATGTTAGTATACATTTGGATGTTTCTTTTGTATTTGAGAATTTTTTTTGTAGATTCTTTAGCAACTACTAATGGCAAGTGGCTTACTTATATAATACTTATAATTTTGTTCATGAGTTTTATAAAATATTTATATAAAGAGCATCTATATCTATATATAATATATATTATTATTTATAATAAATACATAAATTACTTAATTAAATAGAAATAAATAGAAATAAAAAGAAATATATTAGTTAGATAATATCTTCTTTAAAAAACTTTAAAGAAGCTTGATAGTTGTGGATAAGATCTTTATATTCCTATAGATATACCATATGACTATTAATACTTATCCTACAAGTTTTTTACTTTTTAAAGTTGCATTAGAAGCAATTTACAACTTGATGCTTAAGCTATAAGCTTTGTGGTTCTTAAGAAGCTTTTATAATACTTTGTTTTATAACTAGTATATAAAGAGGTAAGAATAAGACTAATTTTAGCCTTTTAAAATATTTTTGCTCTATTCTAATCTTAATTGAAGATTTTCTTATTTCTTTGTAGTGGACAATACATATTATAGTTAATTTCTATCTTATATCTATATCTTCTTTTTTTATTTTTTTTCTTTTAATCACATAAGAGTATATTAGTTTTTTTAGGTTTTGTTCAAATTTATGTCCTTGATATTTTAATAAGAATATTATTTTTTATAGTTTTTTATTTTTAAAAAAAAAAAAAACTATTTTTAAAAATTTTGTTGAATTTTAAAAATTAAATATTAAATATCTATAAACTAATCTTTTATTTTCTAATATTAAAATTTTTCTTAAAATAAAATAGACTATCTTTATTTGTAGAAATTATCATAAAATTTTAGAAATTATAAAATTATTCTCTTCTAATTTAACTTAAGTGCTTGTTAATATCACTTATTTCAAGATCAAATTATCTTAGATAGAAGTTAAATGAACTATAGATTTGTAATCATTTCATATTTTTAGAATCTTTTTCATATTCTTTAAGATAATTTTATTATATATTATTTAAATAATATTCTTATTTATTCTAAGAATATGGAAGAATATGAATAATATATATTTTTTTGTATTATAAAATCTTAAACATATAAAATTATAAAACAAGTAGAATGTTTAGAATATACTATTATAAATGATGGTTAATAAATAGATTTGAAGAAGGCATAAATTATATTAGATTAGACAACTCTAAGAATTATATATAATGTCCAATACTTTTTGAGATTTATAAACTATTGTCAAATATTTATAAAGAAGTTTTTTTAAATTGGTGCTTTATTTATATAACTAACTTCTAAGGATAAATTGAAGTGAATCAAGATATAAAAGTAATATTTCAAGGTTTGAAAACATCTTTTATTTCAACTTCTAATTTATGTTGTATAGATTTTATTAAGTTTATTTTTAAGATAATAAATGTATTAAACTTTGTATTGGGTGTAATTCTATAAAAAATAGATATAAATAATAGACTTCATTCTATTACTTTTCATTCAAAAAAAATTCTTAGCAATGAAGATTAATTATAAAATTCACAACAAAGAACTTCTTGCTATTGTAGATTCTTTCTAAGAATAATATTATTATATAGAAGGTACTTTTCATTTGATCATGGTTTACACCAATTACAAGAATCTTAGGTATTTTATGTCAATATGTGTCTTAAATCATTGTTAAGATTGTGGGAATATGTCTATGTTATAATTTATATTTAATATTATATATTGATGTAAAAAATAATAAGGCTTATTAGATGCCTTATCTAAATATTCTTATATTGTATAAAAAAAAAGAATGTTGTATATGATCAACAACAAACTCTTCTTTTAAAACCAAAACAACTACATCTTTGAATTATTAAATCAATAAATTTGATTGACACTAGTTTTTTTAATTAAAATTTATTCAATTATATTAAAAAAAATTCTTATTTTTTATATTAAAAATAAATTTTATGACAACTCTAATAAATTTAATTTCAATAATATATATATTTTTTAATTATACATGATATTTATATATTTTAGAAGATCAAGCTTAATTACTTATTTTAATCTTGTAGAAACTTAATAATTGCCACTACTTCAATTCCATCGACTTTCTTACAATTGATGAGAAGTAGAAGTTGCTATCTCTAAAGCCCTTGGCAATATTATCTCTATCTAGTGTCTTCACAAAAAATCCATTCATATCAAATTGCATATTACAACCATGTGAAATAAGTTCGTTTATCAAAAAGAGGTTTTTCTGCATCTTGGGCACATATAAAACTTCTTTCAATTTAATCTTTTTTATTTAGTCTTTTACAATATTTTAATAGCTTGAACCATATTATTATCTCCCAATCCAATTTTTATTGCTAGAAGCTCTTTATAAGTATCAAATAAACACTTATATAAAGTCATGTATTTAGTGCAATCTAAATCAACAATCCACTTGGATATGGTAGCCATGGAGGTGCTTTTACTTGCCATGAATGTATAATCATCTCCTCCATATTTGTTACGTGCATTATTAGCATTTTTTCTATATCTTTTTTTTGACTTTGTAGCAATTTTATACAAAATAATTTGATTTTTTACAAATGAAGAAAATTCTTACATTGTTTCTTATATTTTCACATTGGTTAAAATAGCAACCTTTGTCTTTTTTTCTTCTTTTAATTATTTTATAAACAAGCCTTGCCATAAAAAATATTAAAGTAAAGATTTGCAAGAGTCTTTACTTTGTTAATATAAGCCATGAGATCATCACCTTCTTCCATCCTTACTATTAAGAATTTCTTCCTTGCCTATAGAATGTTAGAAAGGTCCTTGATCTCACAAATATTGCAAAGAATTTTCCGTGCTTCTACTGGACTATTTTAAAAAATGATGTGAGAGAAGTTAATTTCATCCAAATTGATAGTAATCATGCCAAAAGTCTTCTTTTTCACACTGTTTGAAGTTCTTCTCTTTCATATCAATATTCAAGCTTGAAGGATCTTTAAATTCATCTATAATATTTCAAAGATCTTAAGAAGTCAATAAAAGCTCCATTTTTTTCTTTCAATGGTAGAAATTTTTTTTTCTTAATTTTTCAATGATCCTTAAGCCCTCATCTAAAAAAGAGACGTATTAAAAAAATGACTTGAAGTCATTATTTGAAGTCATATCTAAAAAAGAGATGTATTAAAAAAATTTAAAAAAAAGAATCTTAAAACTCTAAAAGTCAGCTAGAAGGTGTTGTGGCCTCAAAATTCCAAAATATCTTTTTTGTAAATAAATAAGTGTTTTCATTCTTAAAACACTCTCAATTTCACTTCTAAAACTTTTTACAAGTCTCATGAACTATATAAATATCTCTTATCAAATTTGCTACTCTTAGATCACTTCTATATTCACAAATCACCTCTTAGTACCATAAAAGATCTTTTAAGAACCTTAAGCTTCTTTAACATATAAAACCACAAAATTAGTCTATTAAAGATCTAATTCAATAAAAAAATATAATATAATTGTTCTGAAATATCAATTTAAGGTATAAAATAAATCCAAAATTTAAGATGCACTTAATAACAAGTAAGAGCAATCTAAAATCTAGATTTAAATCTAAAGGTAAAAGTTAGGAGATTCCAGATCCTCACATTAGCAATAACATAATCTACTCTTTACAAATATAAAGACTAAATAAAATTATAAAATTTATAAGAAAATGTGAGTGGATCCATAACATATTAAAGAAAGAGAAGTTAGAAATTTTAATATTTAGTATCAACAAGGGTTGCATACAAATAGAAGTGTAAAATAAGATGACTATCACTTCCAATATTCATTACTTATAGATGGTAGTTGTTGCCCTAATGGACAATTTTTATTTTTTGATTTTTATATTCATAAAAAGATATACCAAGTATATTTTTTGGCATTTATCTACTATAAAGATATTTTTTAATATATTCTTTATGCTCTCACATAGTCTTTGGATATTCTCTAATAGATCTTTTATCTTCTTAACCTTGTCTTTTGATCCTTAACATCATGGCTCATCTATAGGATGGCCCTTCCATATTCCAAGAGCCAATTCTTTGATAATTAATAACTTATTAAAGATAATATCTATTACATAGTAATATATTTTATTTTTACTATTATTCATTTTAATATGAAAGATTGGTATTTATAAAGGCTTCAATAATAATCAAATAATTAGGTGGTCTTCTCATCCTAGCATAGAGTATTATTGATGGCTAAAGAGATGTATCTACCACCTTTGTGCATAACATAGATTAGAATTTGTTGCTAATATTATTCAATAGATCTTAGTCTTTATCAACTTATAAAGAATTTTGACTATTCCTTGTGGAATTTTTTGCTTAAAAGAATAGGTAATATAATAGATTTTTATACTAATAAAATAAATAGAAATAAATATAAGTAAGTAGGAATAGATAGAAACATATTAGATAGATGATATCTTCATTAAGAAGATTTGAAGAGTTTTTTAGATATAATTTAGGCATTTTGACTTTTATGAATATGCCACATGGCTATTCAAACTTATCTTTTAAGTTTCTTATTTTTAAGAAGTTGCATTAGAAACAATCTACAACTTGATACTTAAGCAATAAACCTTGTAATATTTAGGGAGCTTCTATAAGACCTTCTAAGTAGTTAATATATATGGAAGTAAGATTAAGGCCATCCTTAATCTTCTTAGTATCTTTCTTATATTCCAATCTTCATTTAAAGCTTTTTAAATTTTTTTGTAATTGGCAATAGCCATTTTAGTTTCTTCTTATCTTATATCTATTACTTTTTTTTTTTTTTTTTTTTTTTTTTTTTCAATAATACAAGAGTATATTGTCCTTTCAAAGTTTTATCATGATTGATGTCATTGATATTAAGCCATTAAAAGTAATGTTAAAAGATAAAATATCAAATATTATTTTTGATATCATTCAATGTTTTTTAAATCTACTGTAGTACTTGGCCTTCTTTGATTTAGATTATATAACCTTATTATTTATTAAAAATTATAAAATATCACTTCAAGATTTAATCTAAAAAATCAACAAACTATTTTAATCTTTATTTCTTGGAATTAAAATATTTATATAAGTAATAAGATAAAAAAATATTTATTATTTATATAATATCAACTCTTCATTTAAGTAGAAATTATAATAAAATAATAAAATAATATAAGAAATATAAAGATGTATTTAAAAAAAAAATACTTAAATTTTTTATAAAACATCAATCTTATAATTATACAATTGACTTTTTGTCAAGGATATAAATTGAAAGAAGATACATAAACCAACAAAATTTGTATAAAAAAAAATGATAAAATAGAAATAAAAAAAAAATATATATATATATTAAAAAAAATAACTATTGCTAAAAATTAGAAAATATAAAGACTCTTAAATTAGACTAAAAGCAAAAAAAGAGTTGATAAGAGTAAAGAATGCTTCACTCTTGTCTTTATATATACTATCTATATAAGAACTATGTGGCGATGCTCTATAGAACCTCCAACACATGTCTAATTTATAAGACACATGTCAAACTTATAAGACAAGTTTCCTACATGTGTACCATGTAATTAGCTTATTCCACAAGCTACCAACATGTACAACATATGGTTAACTTATTGGCTAAGATTCTAATCTATCAATCACTTATAAATATGTATGAAAATAAAATCATGTCTTTAAAGCTTTTAAGAAGTTTTTTTATAAAATATTATTAGATTAATTTCTTTTTATCTATTTCTATTTATCTATGTTACCTAGATAATTATTAGAATAGATTTTATGTCTAAGATATTATTGTCTTTTTTAGAAACGAGTTCCACAAGAAGCAATGATTATATGTTGAAGAAGTCCAAGATGTGTCAAATTGTATTTGCCACATAATGTAATCTTTGTTCCCTTTGAAGGTCATCTTAGCCATCAATAGTATTCCATACCAAGGCAAGAGGACCACCTTCATATTTGATCATTATTAGAACCTTTATAACTTCTTTCAAACAAAACATTTAAAACACCATTAAAAGTAGTTCTTACCTCCAAAAGTATCAACAAATATCAAAAGTCTCTTTCAAGGTCATGATACCAAATATATTATATTTTACCATTAATTTAAAAAATATATATTATTCTTGAGGATCTTCATTTATATTCTATCATCTTGAAGGTTGTGATAGTCATAATGTTTCATCCAATAATTCAACAAATAATAGCTCTTGAGCTAAATTTGCTAGTTGATTTTTTATCTCCTTAGAACAAACTAATGATGCAAGATAAAATGAAATTTCTATTGAACTTGCTTTGCTTTATAGCAAAGATTTTTTTTGTCTCTTCATCTTAGTTTTGATAGATATTTTCAAAAAAATGCATTAATTTTGGCTAATATTTTTATTAGATTCTTGGATGGCTTCCATATATGTTTACTATATTCTATGGGATATAAGATAGATCTTCATAGACTCTGATGTCATATCATATGATCTTTAATTTAAAAATATATTAGATACTTGGCTATAAAGAATTTACTTTTAATTTATTAGTAAGATTTTAATAAATAATTTGTCTTCAATAAAAAAGACAAATAATATAATAATATTATTTTAAAAAATATTATATTAATAAAATCTACTTCTATTTAAACAGATTTATATATAAAGTTTTTTTTTGGCATGTAGAAATTTTTTTAACATCCCATACTTTATAAAATCATAACTAATGAATTGTTGATAAATTAGATTTCTAATAATTTAAAAAAAAAATCATAATCTCTTTTCAAAATTCTATCTTTATATCAAAATTTTATAATAGCTTTATATGTCCATTTTTCCACCTTCATAAAGTCTTGGCTTTTAAAAAACCCCTTCAATTTGTACAAAATATTTAAATTGCAACAAAATCCTTCAATAGCTTATTCACCTGTAAAGATTGATTTCTTCTTGAATTTTGTCATTTAGTAACCCTTGATCCAACCATTCAATTTTTATCAAAATTTTCTAAACTTTAGATTATACCTTTAAGCCTCTCTACAAAAAAATCAACTATAGATTTACTTCTAATCATTTGATATCTTAAAAATCCTAGTAGGTACTTAAAACCCTAGTTTATAGACAATTAAGCACTATTTTCTTTATATCTCACAAAATCAAAAATCTTAATGCTATAAAAATTTTATTTATAGTTTTTTAATATGAAAATATACACTCTTAAAAATTTTGAGCCAAAAACTTATCAAATTGCTTAAGATATAGCTCAAAATGCAGCTACTAATTAAATAGGGTCAATTACTATCCATAGATTGTAAGCATTGACTTCAGCTTCCAATATCTCTTTCATTCTAGCTAAAAATTCATCAAGCTGTATATAAAAAATATAGAGAAGAAAGTGTTCATTCTAATCCCAATCACCAATCCTTCATTGCTTTTTGTATGTGCAAGTTATATCTAAAGGAATGATAGTAGATACAATTTCAATACCTTAACTTTGAGCGCCTATATCTCCTTTGTAAAAACTCTATATTACTCAATTTTTGTATCAAATCTATAGCCAAAAACCAAAACTTGCTGATCTTAACCTTTGATGTTTAGATGCCCTCAAAAGACAAATCCTAATTTCTAATAAGGCCTCAAGGAACCTCCTTAAAGCCCATTGGATATGACTTTTAGTCAATAGAAATAAACTTTTATCATCCATCTTCATTTATCCACATGAATGGCTTAATTATTCTTTTTTATATTAAAATTTCTTTTCAATCTTTTTTTTGATAAGATTTATATAATATATGTTTTAAATACTAAATAAAAGAAATAAACAAGATCGCAAGTGTCACTAATATCTAACAAAAGTGACTCAAAATATATACAAGTTATTATTAATATAAAATCAATCTCAAAATTATTAAAAAAAATTATATAAATCTCAATAAAATTTATATTAAATAAATTTCTTCTAAAATAATAATTTAATCATATTTTATAACTAATAAAAATCTACAAATATGGCTCTCATTTAGCTCTATAATAAATTATATATTATATATACATGTACAATATTTTTATATCATAGCTAAATTATAACATAATACCGATAGGTTTAATTGATAAGTAATTAGATTAATTTATTCTTAAATCAAAAATGATCAAAGCCTCTAATAATCTAACTTGTCATAAAGACAAATAGTCTTGATATTACAACAAAGTAATCATACTCTATCACCAATGTGAAATTGAGGTTGTTTCTTGTGATAGACATCTACATTGGTCTTTTATTGTTCTTGAGTTTTTTTAATTGTGCCTTCATTATTGAATGTAACTCTAACAATCAATTTACCAAGTCTGTTATTATAAGATTATTAACTTTTTAAAAGTAAAAAATATCAAATTATGGATGATAATCATAATTAATAAAAAAATATTTATTAAATAGAAGAATATAATAAACTATTATAAATAAACTCTGTTAATGGTAAAAAAGTTGTCCAATCATCTTAATGATAATTCATGGAACACTTCAAATATTACTCTAAAATTTGATTTATCCAATCCATTTATCCATCAGTTTGAAAATGGAAGGCCAAAGATAATTTTATATCTATCTTCAATATTTTAAAAAGGATTCTCTAAAATTTTAATACAAATTACATCCCTTTATTTGATATAATATCCCTTGATAATCCATAATAGTGATAGATATTGTTAAAGAAGAATTTAGTTGTTTTTTTATTTATGACAAATTTTGTACATGGTACAAAATATGCCATCTTGGTGAAGCGATCTACAATCATGAATATAAAATCATATAAACTTGAAATTAATTGATCTATGATGAAATCCATAGAAACAAAAGATTATGGTTGTTTTGGTGTAAGTAATAGTTAGAAAAATCTGTAAAGTCAATGACAAGGAGTTTTTGATCTTGAATATAGATCACATGATTGCATAAATTTTTTAACTACCTTCTACATTTGAAGCCACCAAAAATCTTTTGATATTAGTTCCAAAGTCTTATTGTATCCAAAATGTCTTGCTGTAGGAAAGTTGTGACAAACTTCAAGAATATATAATTGTACTTCACCTTCTAAAAAATACAAGCATCCTTCAAAGTCGAACTTGAATGTACCATGTCACTTAGATGAATTATTCTTATTATCATAAATAAGAGAGTCTGAAGACATACTTAATTAAATTTGTTTAAAAAAAGTTCAATCAACAATCAATATTGATTTCATTGCTTAAAGATAAAATTATTCTAGCTTCAAGAAGATTATCTTTTGTTAATAAAAAGTTGCATCTCTTTCTTTTGGTGCAAGATAAGAATATCTAGAAATGATATCAGACAAACCTTATTGTTTTCTTAGCCAATAAGTAATAATAAACTTAAATCTTGACAAAAACATACTCCAACGAGCTTAACAATGATTCAACATATGAATTAATATGAAATATTTAAGATTCTTGTGATCTATATACACAGTGATTTTATTAAAAGTGCCTTCTAGATAGTGATGCCATTCTTTAAAAAAATCCACAATTGCAAGAAATTCTTTATTATGGATTTTATAGTTGATCTTAGCTACTAAAATTTTTTTAAAATAAAAAACTATTAAGTAAAGTTTGTCATCTACTCCCATTTGTGATAATATTACATTCAAAGCAAAGTCAAATGTATTTGTTGCCATAAAAATTGCTTTGAAGAAGTTGGAGCAATACAAAATTGGTACAGAAGTAAAAGTTGTCTTTAAAGCTTTAAATGATATTTTTATTTTTTTATTCTACTTGAGTTTATTTTTATAAATTAAGCATGTAAGTAGTATTGCAACTTGAAAAAAATTCTTGATGAAGATTTGATAGTAATTGATAAATTTTAAAAAAAATTATATATCTTTTATTATTTTCAAAATCTTCTAATCCATGATTGTCTATATTTTTTTAATATCTATCATAAGACCATCATTTAAAATGATATATTTTAACAAGTTTATTTGAATAGTGTGAAATATACACTTTTTTATCTTGGCATACAATTCTATATTTCTAAATTTTTGTAACACATGACAAACATATAATTCATGTTCATTTGCATTCTTAGAATATATTAAAATACTATATAGGTAATAGACTACAAAATTATTTAGGAACTTATAAAAAATATCATTCATAAGATGTTGAAAATGAGCTGGTACATTTATGAGTCCAAAAGGTATAATACTATATTTAAAGTGTCTACAATTTGTTTGAAATGTATTCTTCTATTCATCTTTTATTTTTATATGGACTAAATTGTATATTCCTTGTAGATTTTTTTTTATAGATCTTAGTTTGATTTAATTGATCAAGAAGTTTAAATATTAAAGATAGAGAATATCTATTCTTGATAGTAATCTTATTGAGCCTTTAATAATCTATACACATCTATAGTGATTCATTTTTTTTTTTTTCACAAATAAGATAAGAGCTTTTGTTGGAGATTTTGAATGGTATATGAAATTCTTAGCTAAATTCTCATCAATATATTTTTTAAATTTAGCCAACTCATTTTTTGATAAATTATAGATTGGTCCAAATGGAGGTTGAATTCTTTCTTTGAGATTGATTGAAAAATCATATAGACAATGCTTTAGAAGAATATTTGCATTCTTCTTCTCAAAAATGTCTTGATATTGGTTTAAAATGCCTTTTGAAGTCTTTTCACTATTTCAAATGAATGTGGCATAAATAACAAAAGATGATCATTTTTTTGCTGCATGCATAAAAGCTTTTGTATCAACAAGTGTGAGTTTTATTATACTAGACTTATGATTTTTTACTTAATTAACAAGACTCTTCATTATACTTTGAAAAAAATCAAATCTACAAGAAATCCAATCTATTTGAGGATTGTATTTTTTTAATCATGATAAATCTAAAATGATTGGATTAAAGGGAGATTTAATTATAATAAAGATTATGTAACTATTATAACCATCTATTGTTATATTTATAGAAAGGATTTCATAAAGAATATCTTCAAAAGACAATAGATGACCATCTATGACTTTTACATGTATAGATTTAATTTTTTTATTAAAGATATTCTATCACTTTTAATAAATTCATCATCTAAAAAACATGCTGAGATTCTTGAATCTAGTAAAGTAGGGGCTTTATGATTTTTAGGTTCCAAACACATATCTATTGTAAAAAAACAAAGAGGGTTCTGAAAAAAAAAATAGAACTGTTACTAAGAATTGTACAAGATTTCAATTGCATGATCTCTATTGTAATTGGACAAATTTGTTTTTCAAAATATTATCTTTATTTACAACTATAATCTTCATTTTATAGTTGTGTTGTTTTTTTGGATAATATTGAGCAATGTGCTTAGATTTTTTATAATATAAGCACAATCCTTTTTGGCAATGACAAATCTTTTTTTACTTTGTAAGAGGTTTAAAATGTACCACATCAATTTCTATATCTTCTACTTCTAAATATACGTATTGAAAAGATGTCAATTATAAGTCATCAAATTCACTCATTAGTTATTTTAGGATAAAAGAATGCATTTAGAGTGCCAAAATTATAATTATAAAGTGAAGATGTATTTACAGGATGCTAAATGAAGGAAAATAATATTAGTGAGAAAGAAATAGATTCTTAGTAAGTCTAGGAAGTAATTATCTTAATTGGTTTAGTATTTTTTTTAATTATAAAAATTAGTATTTAGTTATTGAGACCAATATCTATATTAGCCTTTTATCTCTATGTACCACTTATTAAAAATATATAAATATAATTTAGTACATAAAAAAAAGCATGAAAAATAAACTTCATATCTTTTTAATTATTTATATAAAAAAATAGGATTTTTTAGTTAATTTAAATAAAATTTATTATTATGAAAAATCATTAAGATAGAATAATATAGTTTTAAATTGATATTATTATTTTAAAAATATTATAAGAATTTTTAGAATTTTTTTAAATTTTTTTTAGAATTTATTTAAATTTTTTTAATAATTTTTAAAACAATTTTGAAGACTTTGATACAAATGAGTTTTACAACTTTGGAAGCTATTATGAAGAAATGGAGCAAGATTTGAAGGCTATACAAGGTTCTTATGCTAATTGGTTGTTTTTTAATACTATAGTGAAGTAAAAAATGAAAAAAAATAAATTTTACTAGTAGAAAATAGGAGGACCAACAGTTAGTGTAGTCCTTGTAAGAAAGGAGGTGCACAAGTCCCATATAGATTGTGGTACCTTGGATGTAGGTAGGAAGATAAGAGTAAAGCCTAGTAGCCTCTCTAGGACACCCTTATATATTACTTGTGAGCCTTGGTGAGGTTCAAACTCATGATCTCTTAAGCAAGTTATCCTTGAGATAAAATCTTTTTTCTTAACTTATTTATTATTTATCTTCTATCTTTAGACTATCATAACTTATTTATAGTAACTTGAATTTATATATTTTTTATATCATTGAAAAGATAAAAAAAATTATCTATTCAAAAATATATTTTTTATTTTTTATTAGGTGAAAATATAGTGAATAAATTATAAAGTAGTTTTGAATTGTATACTTGCTTGATACCATTTACTTCACTTGTTTTGTGGTTGTTATTCTTGCTATTTGCTCCCTTCACTTCATACCACCAATTACAAGCAATTTTTAAGTGAGGCCATCTTATAACTTGGATTGAGGGATAAATTTTACCTTCACATTAGTATTGCCATTGAATTATAATAACATTGAGGCTTCTTTATGTGATTCTCAAATTGAAATTCAAAAAGCTAATTATTACACTTTATAACAAAGTCAACTGTTTGATTCAATGTTTAAGGATCAAATAAGTTGAACATCAATTTTTTTACCTCATATTGCAATCTATAGAAAAATTGGCTGATGAATGCAATATTATTCTACTTGATATCAGTTGCTAATTCTTAAAATTATGAAGCATATAATATCACTAACTAATTGCCTTATTGCAAGATATGGATCTTGTTGGTTGCAATACAAATTGTATCATATTTTTTATATATAGATCAAAATTTTACTAAAAATACTTCCAAATTATCCAATATTGGATCATATTGTTTAAAAAAAGATATAAAATATGATAAAGTAAAATCTAAAAGTAGTGTTTTAATAAACTTGACTTGTGATTATTAAATTGGATAATTTTGAGGTTGAAATTCAATCACCAATTATACCTGATTGACAAATCCTCTAAACTTATATCTTGTGTCATCAAACTTCTTAATTGAACTAATTTTTGATTCTTTGATGCTTGAATGATATTCTATCATAGGTAAAGTAATATGGCTTTGTATAGATGTTGAAGCAGCTCTAATCATCTCTATATCTTCACTTCCTATTAATCTTGTTGTTCCTTATGGTGATAAATTGAATTAATATATTATAATCATTAATTCTCTCATTTGCTTTTATATTTGTGCCATTATATTCTTCATTTTAGCAAGCTTTGCCATGATAATATAATAGAAAAGAAGGTGTCTACTTTCATTTAAGAAATATAGAATAAAATACTCAAGACCAGGAAAAAAAAATAATAATAATAAAAAAATAAAAAATAAAAAATAAAATCTAAGAATAATATTAATTAAAAAGTGAATAATCTATAATTTCCAATATATTTATGTCTTATTAAGAGAAAGGAATAATCTACTTTTAATCAAAAAGAGACAAAGCTTTGATATTGTATGTGCATTCTTATCAATCTATGAAAGATACAAAGTAAAAGAAGATGCATAAACTAGTGAAATTTGTACCAAAGAATAATAAAAAAATAAAAATAAGAAAGTATATGTATTTAAGAAGAAACTAGAATAGCTATTGCCAAAGATTAGAAAATATTAAGAGTCTTGAACTAGACTAAAAGCAAAAAAGAGTTGGCAAGAGTAAAGAAGGCTTCACTCTTATTTCTATATATACTATCTACCTAAGAGCTATATGGTGATGCTCTATATGACTTCCAAGACATGTCCAATTTACAAGATACATATCAAAATTCCAAGACAAGTTTCCTATATGTATGCCATGTAATTAGCTTGTTCCACAAGCTACCAACATGTGTAATATGTGGCTAATTTTTTGGCTAAGTTTTTAATCTATCAATCACCTATAGACATGTATAAAGATGAAACCACGTCTATGAAGCTTCTAAGAAGCTTTTGTATAGGATATTATCAGAATAATCTACTTTTATTTATTTCTACCTATTTATGTTATTTAAATAACTATTAGAGAAGATCTTATGTCCATGATATCTTCAAAAAGTAGCTTTACCATCTTTTGGACTAATTTACAACTAGTTGTAGATAAAAATTACTAGTTTAAAAGAATATATTAACAAAAATCTTGCAAAGAAATTTATTCAATACCCAAAATCTTTTATAGGTGCACCAATATCCTTTGTGAAGAAAAAAAATAGATCCTTGTATAGATTATTGTAGATCCTTTAAGTTGATTATGAAAAATAATTATCTTTTACTTTTAATATTAAAGCTTCTTGACCAAGTGAGTAAAATTAAATCTATATTAAAATAGATCTATAAAGAGTTTTAAAATTTAGTTTGTATTAAAGAAGAGAATAAATAGAAGATGTCATTCTAAACTAATACTACACTCCAAGATAGAAAAATATTTATTTTACACAATTTAGGTAAAATTTTTAGAAAATATTATTTTAAATAAAAATTTATAAATAGATTGCATAAAAATATGTACTATTAAATTAAAAAAATTAAATTATATATGATATTATATACTATTAATATTTTAAAAATATTTTAAATTTCTAATTTAAATAATTTTTAAAATTATTATCTCACTTACACAATTAACTTACAAAAATAAATTAGAATAGAAGAAAGATATAGAAGTAGTATTTTAAGATTTAAAAATAACTTCTACATTTATTCTTATTTTATATTGTTAATTTTTTTTGATTATTTTTTTATAAAAATAGATACATTAAACTTTATTTTAGATGAAATTTCATTACAAATGAATATAGATGATATATTTCATATTATTTTTTTAATTAAAGAAAATTTTCTACAATTAAGATTAATTATGAAATCTACACTAAAGAATTTTTTAATATTATAGATATAATTTTAAAATAGTATTATTATCTATAAAGTACTTCTAATCAAATCTTAATTTATACTAATTATAAGAACCTTCAATACTTCATATCATTATATATCTTAAATTATTGTTAAATCCATTAGAACATGTCTTTGTAAAATTTTATATTTAATATTTCATGTTATTTTTGAAAATAAAAAGACTTGTCAAATGACTTGTCTAAATATTTTTATCTTATATTAAAAGGTGGAGATACTGCATATAATCAACAATCAACTATTTTTTAAAAACTAAAGCAATTGTAACTTTAAGCTATTAAGTTAATGATTCCAATCAATATATATTTTTTATGAAGTTTATTTAAGTACTTCAAAAAAACTATCTTATTTAAGATATTAAATATAATCTTTGTAATGATATAAATAAAATTAATAATAAAAAAATCCTTCTCTATTATAAAAGATGTTTATATATTCTAAAAGAACAAGTTAGATTACATATTTTTAAAGTATAATATGACTTTTTAAAATAAGATATTTTGGATATAATATAATATAATATAATATAATATTTTAAAATATTTTTAGTAGACTTAAATGTAAAAAGCTATTTAAAAATTTATTCAATCTTGTGACATCTATTCTTCAGCAAAGACTCCACGTCATTGACTCTATAGATTTTTCAACCTCTATGTATTTTAAAACAACTTTAGTCATCTATTTCAATAGATTTTATTATAAATCTCATAATTTCAGATTTTTGCAACTCAAATTTTGTAATGGTGGATTTTCTAAATAAAATAGCATATTTAGTACCTTATATAAAAACTATTGCTAATAAAGAAACCACTAATTCTTTTTAATAATATATATCAACATCATGGATTTTGTAGTGATATTATATATAAATAAGGATTCCATTTTATATCAAATTTTTAAAAGATACTTTTTAATATAATAATAGATTAATATTAATTTATCTTTAATTTTTTATCTTTAAAGTAATAGACAAATAGAACATGTAAATCAAGTATTAGAATAAAATTTACAATATACTATCAACTATTACTAAAATAGTTAGATATCTCTTTCACTATTAGCAAAAAATTTATACAATATTAAGGTACATTCTTCTATTCAATAAATACTATATATTTTTTTTAATTATAGTAATTATCTATAGTTTAATAATTTTAACTATTCAAATGTTAAAAATCTAATAGCAAAAGATTTGGCAAGTCAAATAATAGAGCTTCATACAACAATAAAAATACTACTAAAAAATGCTTAAGAATGACAATAAATTAATAGAGATATTTTTAAGAAAAAAAAAATTTAATTCAAATTTGATAATAATATATGGTTATTTTTTTATAATATTAAGATTATTTGATTTTGTGATAAATTAGATTGTCAAAGATTTAATCTATTTAATATTCAAAAAAATATTAATTTAATTATATTTTTATTATAAATACTATAATTAATAAATATTTAATATATATATATATATATATATATATATATATATATCTTATTAAATCTTCTATTGAAATTAATATAATAAAAAAGAAGCAATAACCATCATCTTATATTAAAATAGATAACAACCAAGAGTTTGAAATATAAGAAGCCTTGCATTCAAGGTAGTGCCAAAATAAATTAGAATATGTTGTATATTGGCATGGATATGATATCAATAAATGTACATGGGAACCATCCGATAATCTTCTAAATGCTTCAAAATTTAATTTAATTTTATATTTTTGATATCTATTAAAATCAAAAAAATAATAAAAAAGAAACGAATTCAATGATTATAATTTAGAATTTCTTTGCAACATGGAGAATTAATAGTTGAAAAATTCATCTTAAAAGTTGATATTTACAAAATTGCCAAATGAAACACTTTAATTATGTCAACCTTTACAATGGTAGAATTAAGATTAAGATCATTAAAAAAAACATTTTTTTTCTTGAATATATTGTAAGATATAATGTATATTATACTATAATCTTAGAAGAGACTCTTGATGCTTAATGATACTACTAGAAGTAGGTACTATATCTAATAGTATGTAAAATGTATTGTTTGAAGGTAATTATTAAGGCTTCAATAATGATTAAATATTTAGATGGCCTTCTTATTTTGATATGGAATATTATTGATAATTCAAAGAACCTTTCAACCACTTTTATGCAAAACAAAGATCAAAGTTTGTTGCTAATACTATTCAACAAATCTTAGATTTCATCAATTTATAAAAAAACTCAACTATTTTTTATAAAATTTGATCCTAAAATAGAAAGATAATATAATTGATATTTATATTATTTAAATAAATAGAAGTAATTAGAAGTATATATATATATTAAGTAAATAATATTTACTTTAAGAAAATTCAAAGAATTTTATTAGATATAGATAAGATCTTTAGATTTCTATAGATATGCCATATAGCTATTAATATTTGTCCTATAACTTTTTTGCTTTTAGAAAATTTCTTTAGAAGCAATTTACAACTTGATGCTTAAGCACCAAGTCTTGCAATTCTTACAAAGCTTCTACAAGATTTTTTTTTTGTAGCTAGTACATATGGAGGCAAGAATTAGACCATTCTCAATCTTGTCAATGCTTTTGCTGTATTTTGGTCTTAATTAAAGTCTCACTTATTTCTTTATAATTGGCAATAGTTATTTTAATGATTTTCTATCTTATATCTATATAATTTTTATTCAACTTTTTTCTTTCAATTAAACAAGAGTATTATTTTTTTTAAATTTTTTTGTTAAATTCATATTCTTGACACTAATTTTATTTATTTTAATATATATATTTCATCCAAAATAATTATATTATTTAATTGCTCTATAGAATATTGACTAAATAGATAGAAAATCTCCTAATCACCATTTTACTAAAATTTAATAGATTAGTTAATTTTTGTAGTAAAAGAAAGATATTCAAATTCTAAACATTGTACTAATGAAGTAGATTAAAAAAAAACAATCTAATTACACGTATTTTTTTTTTTTAATTCTATATATTTTTTTTAATTTTAAAATTCTAAAAATTTTACTATTTTTTTTATTTCTAATATATATTTAATCATCTATAATTTTTTCCAATTAGAAAAATATTTTTTAATTGTCAAACTATTCTTCTATCATGTCTTTAGTGGCTTTTTGTATCATATATCTATATTCAAGAAGATATAAAAAAGTTAATTTTTAAGTATATTGATCATTTTATATTTTATTTTTAATAGATTTTTTTTTTTTTGCATCCAAATTATTCATATCCATAAACCAAAAAATAAAGCCAATTTTATTTTAAATCTCTTAAATTTTAATAAAATATTTTCTACAACTATAATTTATTTTTATAAAGATATTTTCTAATATCTTTACTATTTAAGACTTATAGCTAATATTATTTAAGATAATTTCATTTTTTTATCATAATTTTTATTTTTGTATCTTGTTCTTTAGAATCCTATCCACATTAGGATAAATAATATATCTAAAAAAAAAAGATATGAATCACAATTATAATCCTTTTGGCCATATAAATTTGTTATTGAGTAGTAATAGTTTTGTTTGTATTTTAATTTGTCTATCAAAAATTAGCTAATATTATAGATTTAGAAAATTAAATTGAATTAATTAATTTAAAATTTAAAGTCAAAACTCACTTAATTTTATTATTAGTCCAAGCTCACTTAATTTTATTATTAGTCCAAGCTCATTTAATTTTATCAAACTATTGAAATTTAAGAATTCTTATATATTTATAATAATTTTAGAACTTAGAACAATAGATTTCTATTACCATATTCCATATTAAATTGTTGAAGTATCTCTACAATCTTGGATGCTTATTCATATCTACTAGATGATCCTTTGCAAGGTACATTTTGAAAAAATCTTTTGAAAAAAAATATATTATTGACACTGAAACCATTATTTCTATAATTTTTTCTTATATGTTTGGAATCTTATAGCTTTCTTTAACTACCATATTATGGTTAAGTTCTATAGTTCTTTTAGGACTTTAAATGAAACTTTGCCATTGAGTTGGTGATATTGGCCTATTGAGAGGACTTTGTTTATTCAAATAGAAAAAATAGCTATTCCAAAGAGCTGATATTTGGTACCAATAACATTATGCTTTTAATTATAAAATAAAATATATTTATTATTATTTATAAAATAAAAGTATTTAGTATTTTATTTTATATTTCATTTTTATAAATTAATCTTGTTTTAATTTAAATAATATTAAATCAATCTAAAATCTTATTAATTAATATCAAGATTACATAATTGATTTTTGTTTCTTAGGAACTACTTGAGGTCCTTATATATGGTGGATCTATATCAAATTTTTTTGTACTACACATGATTTGTGAATTATTCTACCTAATGGTTGAATATTCTTATTTTGAATATTTTAAAAATACTTCACAAGATTTTATAAATTAAGTAAATTTTAAATAAAAATAGATATAATAATTATTTTTATTGATAATAATAGAAATATTATTCTTATTATAAATTTAATTAATTATATACACTTTTAACTCTCTATTTTTAATAAATTTAATTTAGTACAAAATATTAATTCATGTATTTTATTATTGTCTTGATTAATTTCTAAAACTTATCTTTAATCAACTATTATTTATATGGAAATTTTAAAAAAACTAATATGATAGATTCTTTGAAAGGATTAATAAATGTATTTTAATAGTTTTTATATTATTATGATTTTTTAGATTTTGTATAATCTTAAAAATAAAAATAAAAATTCTAAGTTTAAAAGATCTAAATTCTTAATGCAATATATAAAAGACATCAATTTTTTTTTTTTTTTTTTTTTTTTTTTTTTTTTGTGTTGTAGACTCTGTAAAGTTGGTCTTTACATTAAAATATATTTTATTATTATTTTTTAAATTATATTATTTTCCTTAATATATTGTTAAATTTTGGTGAATCACATGGTGAGTTATTTTTATAGAGGTTTCTCTTCTATCAAACAAATTAATATAATGTGTCTTAATAAATAAAAATAGATAAAGTAATTTAATTTCCTTCTAATCAACCTTGTTTTCTTAAAGATTAGTTTGCAATAACAATCCATCATAATTCTGTATGAATCTAGAAGGTAACAACTCACTAAATGTTTGTTTTGATAAATGTATGTGGTCACTCTACATATGTACTCCAAGGATCTCAACAGTAGCTTGTTACTCTTAACCATTAATGGATGTGTCCATTCCATTTCTTGCCTTTAAATCAAACACAACCAACATTCCCACTACTCCTAGATTACTACTTCTCTTAATCCAAATCCAAATCCTGCATTTCAAATCCACAAAAACACCACAACACCACCAATTGGCCTATTCTTTTGGCAACATGATTCCCAAATTTTGCTTTGAGAAGTAATATTGTATCCTACCAAGAGAGTCGTGTTACGACCAAAACGAATAACTTCTTTGTGATGCAGCCGAAGCTGCGCTTGTGCTACCAACTTCTCTTGTCTATCTAATTTCTAACCCTCTCTGCCTCGCCACCATCTCCTCTCCCAAAGGAACTCTGCCGCTTTCAGTTTCAAAATGCCAAAAACCTCTTTTAATTAACACACGAACAATCTTGTTACTCGGGGGAGGGGTGGTGTGTGTTCGTTCCTTAAGGACAAGTGCAAAATGTAATTTAAGCTGAATGACCAAGTTCTGGGAGAACGTGTTGGCTCAGATCTCAGTCCTCTTTCCTGAGCGTTGAGATTCTATGTTGTCGTGACGTCGAACTTAAGCGAAAGAGATAGAATGTTTGTTGAAGCATATGTGAGGGAATTTACCGGTGAGCTCTGGACCATCACAATACGTGGAAGGAGCTTTAGTAACGGCTTTTGAAACAATCTACCAATGCTGGTGCCATTCTTGAGATATTGTCATCAAAGTTACTCTTGATCGTAATTAGTATTGAATTTTGGTTTGTAGTTTTAGGAACAGAGGTGGCTCCTATGGGTTTAGTTACAGCAGACTGCAATTTCATTTGGCAGATGTTACCAAGTTTACAGTATGCACAGTGCTTCTATTAAATATTGTGGTATCTTTGTTTGCATGTGCGCAAGAAATTTGTTGAAATCGCCTGTAGAAGACTCACTCATGCGAAGCTGTGTTGGAAACCTGCACGTGGAAGGATATGCAGTCCAAGCATGAAAGACTTTAGCTGCTTGTTTCAGTTGCTCCGGGGAGGCAAAGAATAATGGCATCGGTGTGAACATGACGCCATCTGTGCAAGCTTTGCCAGCAACGCAGATTGAACAACCACAACTCATAGCGCGGTCAGCGCAATCTGGTTTGCGAGAAGCTTTCCTTCGCCACTTTGCGTAAGCACTTACCTCTGGGATCCAACTGAACCTCACCAGCTACATCTATAGCCTTCAGTACATGGTATGGTTCTGGCACAGAGTTGACATCATTGTTGCTGGTGGAAGGTCTATTACTAAACATCGGTGAACCAAAGAGGAATCCGCCAAACATGCGACTGTCGCAGTTTGTTGCTTGTGCTTCCTCTTTTCTTATTTACATGAGTATCGCAATTTCAACAAATATATATATATATATATATATAAAAGAACATATATACTGAAATTGCACAACAGAAATAGTGTGTGCTGCTGAAGTGCATGATCGTCACAAGGGCTCACAAACGCGTGTTGTTGAAGCTTGCTGTTATTTCTTCGCTGTCTTATGAGTTCAAACATCAATGATTTTCTGTTGAATCCTTTGTACAAATTCCGGAGGTCAATTGCCAACCACTTTACCTCAATGGAGACAGCATCAATCCGCACTTCTTTCTCACAATCTTCAGTCCTGTTAAGTTCATCTTCACATTTCAAGCCCATGTGAATCATGATCCAGAGTGTGACAATGAACAACTCTTCGCACAGTACCCAATTTGTTTTACCAAACTAACTGCAACTCTTCCTCGATTCACAGGAGGGGAGATGATAGCGTTTTGCAAACAGTGCTTCAAGAATAACCAAATCCACCTCTAGGTGAAGGTTAATCGTTGCATTTACCTCAGTTCACAATCATAATCAGTCAACTTGAAGGAATTGCAGGTGTTCAAGCAGAATCAAGTTTTCATTGTTTCGAGTTGTTGACCGTTGTTATAGTTCTCAATTACTTCAGTAATATCTTTGGCAGATTGACTAAAAGTATCAGATACACTTACAGTAAGTGTTGTCCATGGAAACAGTAAGAACTATTTGTGAAGTCATCGCTACTGATTGAATATTTTGGTTTTAGGGGAAGCTAGATTCATACATCACCCTTGAATGTGAATAATTTTGGCATTTACTAGCAGCAAGAGTTATATCACATTCTTAAAGCTTAGTGAAGGCAACTAGAGATAAAGAAGACAGAAGCCAATCGGCCCAAATAGTGAGTGGATTTTTCCCCATCTAATGTTCATCACAGTGTTAACTTTGTGATCCCCTAATGATCAATTCAAAGATGAACCTTTTTTAGTAAACAAATGCGGATTTGGTACCGCACACCTTCATTACAGTAGGTGCCCTAAATTGACATCTTATTTTTGGATTTGTGATAAGCACTTCAAATGAGACCATTAACTCAAGAAAGTCAACAATACTTTACCTCAACAAGTGATCGAGAAACCTTTGATAGATCACATTGTATTTTGAACAAAGAAATGTGCATTTTAGTATAATGTAGTGTAGTGGGTATAGTGGGTTGGAAATTTGGGTTATTAACTATAAAAATAAGTAACAAATGACAGCATGCATTTTTCAAGATTAGAACCTAAACATAGAGAAGGCTAGGATTAACCACACACCGAGACGGTAGAAAATTAGAATAGTGATTTCCAAATAAGTACCAGGACTACCGATAACGAGTTCCACAAGGCGAGGTTCGGCAACGAGCCAACAGGCAAGGAAGACACCCATTTCTCCCACCAAATGGCCATAGCAGGCTCGGAGTAGGCATAGCCTTGGTTCCGAACCACATTCCGGACGAATCCCGAGGCACAAACCGCGTCCAGCAAGCGGAGATCCAGCGGTAGCATGGAAGCTTCTAGAGGGGGAGATCCAGATCCAACGGTGGATGAGAGGAAAGGGGAGGGTGTGGGGGGGGGACCTCCGAAGCGGCAATAGGAGGAGGACGAATCCTCCGTGCTGACGCGTTTTCACAAACTCCCGTGCGACCGCGCGTGCCGCAACCGCGTTGGATCGGCCGTTAACGCGGTAACTGGGCCCCGCGGGCAGCGCCAGAGGTGTCGCCACCCTAGGGCTTTCCATCTTCATCGTCACCCTCACTCGTTTCCCCTCCATAGCAACCGTCTGCTCACGCCCTTCGCTCGCCGTCTGTTGCTCCGGACCCGTCCCGACTCGCATCGCTCCACTCTCCTCTTCGTGCAGGTTCGCATCATGTGCCCGTCCCTTGCCCCTCATGGCTTTGTGTGGGCGTCGTTGATGTGTCAGAGTTAGACTGTTTCGGTTGCCTCCCTTGAGTAACGGTGGTCGCTGAAGTGAATTCTCCTGATTCTGAGTAGTTTTGGTGGTTGTTTCTTTCGCCTTTATTGTTGGACTTGTGAGATTATGTCGTTGGCGTTGTGGATCCGTTGTTGTTACTCGTGTTCTTTGTTGGAGTGGTTGACTCTGTAGTTGCGGGATATGTTATGATAGTGTACCACGATGATTTTCTGTTGCTTTACAGTAGGGTATTTCGTGTATCATGTGTGAGGTTTCTGCTTTTATCCTGCGTAGTGGTGGATCTGTTTGTTACATGAACCATACATACTTGCTGGAGAAGTACTGTGTCTTGGATGATGAATCCATTAAGCTCATGCCTATCTTATTACTGGAGTTATTGAGTTTGATAGCCCTGATTGTGGCTGCTGTATGCAGAGAAGCAAGATGGTGGAACAGCTAACAGAGGAGCAGATCGCTGAGTTCAAGGAGGCTTTCAGCCTGTTTGACAAGGATGGAGATGGTGAGTTAAGCCGCGTACCCAACTACTCCTGACGGATCGTATGAACTTTGTTGGGACTTGCGCTCGACATCCTCATGTGATGTCTTTGGGAGAAAATATTTTGTTTATGCTCTCCTGCATGCAACGTGGGCTTAGTCTTTTAGGTTTCTGTGCCATGGTGTTCTTAGATATGTCAATTTTTTAACCTTGGTGTGCGTTAGGTTCCATCACCACCAAGGAGCTCGGGACAGTGATGAGGTCACTCGGGCAGAATCCCACTGAAGCTGAGCTTCAGGACATGATCAATGAAGTCGACGCTGATGGGAACGGGACCATTGATTTTGCTGAGTTTCTGAATCTAATGGCAAGAAAGATGAAAGATACCGACTCTGAGGAAGAATTGAAAGAAGCCTTCCGAGTGTTTGACAAGGACCAGAATGGCTTCATTTCTGCTGCCGAACTGAGGCACGTCATGACCAACCTTGGTGAAAAGCTCACAGACGACGAGGTAGATGAAATGATCCGCGAGGCTGACGTCGACGGAGATGGCCAGATCAACTACGAAGAGTTTGTAAAGATGATGATGGCCAAATAGATATATGCAATCCCCTCTCTGTTTCTTTCCTACTAGATACGTGGTTGCTCTTGTTATGGACAGAACTCCTTCAGCCAGAACCTCATTGAAAGGATCAGGCTTCTTGTTCACGGTTGCTCATATGGAGCGTCATTGCGCCCTTCCATTGAAGAATCCTGACATCTTGTTGACAATGCCCTTATTGCATCTCCTGGATGCGAAAGAAGTGTCAAATACGTTGTCAATGTAGAAATCTAGGTTTGTGCCGATAAGCTTCGGCTTGTTTGATTCAATCTTACAGCTTGTGGGAGTTGTGGTTGCTGTCCAGAATTCTATCACACTTGCTCACGTCTGTAATTGTGGGTTTTTGCTCGCTGTGACTTACCCTACTCCCAGTGTGGCCGTGTAATTACAGTTAATCCTATATACTTCGACTTAAATTTGTCCTTCCGAGTTTTCATACTGAATATTCCATGCTGGGATTTGGGAGTCACTTCTCAATCACTCATAAGTGACCATAATGTACACTCATATTGTCTGAAATGTATATACTCCCTCATGAAGGCTGAACCCTCCATACTCAAGTGATAAAAATGTTGTTCCTAAGCTAACAATATTTGTGACATTTTCATAATGTCTACTAAAACTCCGTAGCATGCGGTAAAGATACGTTATATCCTCCTTACAACTTCGGTTGTGATACCCATGCCGGCTCTCCCGATGCCAATAATCTCGTTTGTACGGATAAAACTGCATCTGAATCTTCCGCGCTTAAGTGAAAGCTGTTTCAGTTCAACGAGATAAGTTTCATGCATTTTGTTCCATTTGAACAATTTGAAACTCGCTGAAGTTAACCTACTAAATGTTTGTCTAACATCAACCTGTTACCTGTAAGAAAAGCATCAATGACAAGCTGTTCAAAAGTAATAATCTATTATCTAAAAATAACACGAGTCACAACGTACGGTGCAAATGTCTTCACTGATATATTTAAAAGGTTCAAAAAGGATTCACGTTACATAGGATAATGCCACTTTATGTAAGCTTACTAAACATTACAAAGTATTCTTCGTGTGAAAAGAATTTTTTTATTGTTATTCCACACATCCTAAAAATAACGTTAGGAGTAGGACTTCGTTACTTGAATTATTACATATCCTTCATAAAAAACCAATAATTATATAAATACTTATTAGTTCTTGTAATTTGTATTATGTCCTTGTCATATTTTATATGTAGAAGTTTTTATCTTTAGGAACAAAATTTTCTATTAAATCTTATTGTTTAAAAATTTGCAAAGTAAAAATACATTGGAATATTACACAACCATATTTATATTTAAACATTAAAGAATGTTACATCTATAAGAACCTACCAAATATATATATATATATATATATATATATACATATATTTTTAAAAAATTCATAATCAAACTTTTCTATAAAAAATTTACATTAACTTTTTTAATAGAAAATTTCTATAAAAAATAGCTATTAAGAATAAACTTCCAAACTGGGCACATAGGAGGATAAATTTTTAAAATGAATAGTCATTTCTCAAAGGGATGAAGTAAATTTGAACTTTTTTAGTCTGCCCTAGCCTGTAGATCAAGAGCAACAAGTACAACCTATAGTATCTCCTTGTATGATAATTTTCTAAACAACATTCATTTACATAATGCATGTAGGAGTTTGTTTGCAAAAATCATTAGAAAAGTAATAAGCAAAACAACAATAATTAGCTTCTAATATATTTAATTGGATGTCAATATGCTACTACATTATCCATAGTTTGTACATAAGTATCATATGTTTCTTCATCTATTGTTTATTATATACTATAATTTTTTTCATCTCTTTTTATTTTGTAGAAAAAAGAAACATAAAACATCTATCTATGTGCAAAAAATTGAATCTACCAAGATCATAGGAGTTAGACATTGTCTTATCTTTGTTTCATAATCATTTGTTGTGTAATCCTTATTGGCCAATAACACATGTTACATTTCTAACTATGTAGAGTAATAAATATTAATTATTTTACCATATATGCTTTTAATTATCCAAATCTTTAATACACAATATTTATTTTATGATTACAATCCATTTGAATCAAACATATGTACTATAATTGAATTTATATGTACTCAATTACTCAAATTGAACCAACCTTGTATTTATAAAAAATATCAATTAAGAAGCTTTTATCAACATTGATCAAATTCACATTAATACATCATTCCAAATTATGTGTGTATATATATATATATATATATATATATGAATAAATATGTGTAAAATATATATTTCAATATGCATTTATAAAAATTTCTTAATAATATACCATCAAATAGAAAAACTCAATTTCAAGTAAAAACTAATATTTTTGAATAAAATGTAACAATGCTTAAGAACACATGTGTAACAATGCTTAAGAATACATGTACTATTTATAATAGTGATCAATAATACAAATAAAAAATTTATTCTTACTGAACAATATTTTAAAAAAATATAAAAAATATTTATAGCAACCAATAATTTATTTTATGCTAATATGACTAAGGTCATAATAATTTTTAGGATAGTTTAATTATTTGTACTATATCTAATATGTTACCATTTGGATTCTAAGTTTAAATAATCTAATCACAAGTGATATTATTAATGTAAAAAAATTAATTATAAATATATAAAATATACCAATAATATACCTTTTTTTATAATTTTTTCAACAAGCTGGACACTAATGAGCCTTAAAGGTATAAAAAAAATAACAAAAAATAACAAAAAATAACAACAACCTACAACATAAGAATATTAGTGACACATTAGCTAATCAAAGCAAATTAAAATAAAAAAAAATGGAAGTGTCTATCTAGTAAAACCACTATGTGGACACTTTCTTTTATTTATTTGTTTTGTTAATCTTTTATATTGCTAATGTTCTTGTATTGTGGATTGTTATTTTTTGTTGTTATTTTTATAGCTTTTAGCCTCATTAGTGTCCAACTTATTAAAAAATTTGTAGCAATGGTGTATAATTGGTGTGGCATGGAAGAATATCGATACAAAAAAAAAAGGGGTGTCCACAAAATAAAAATAAAAGGAAGGTGTCTACCTAGCGGTTCCCATAAAATCAAAAAAAGTCTATATAGATTTTTTTTTTTTTTTTTTTGGTAGAAAAACTAAATAAGATCTACCTATCCTAGTTTTGATATTAATTATAATGAATTTTAGATAATGCCAACTAAATGTATGAGATGCATGTCAACTTTAAAAATATCAAAGTATATTATGTAAGTATACATTTACAAATATTCAAGTATTCATTAATATATAAAGTTTTGTACTTAAATTGGAATAAGTTTTATTATAATGATTATTTCTAAAAAAAAAATTAACTCATTTGAATTTATTAATAATATATTATAAATAATAACTATGCAAAATTATATTATTATAAATTTTGTTATATTTTCTTATAAATTATTTTTTAAAATTTATAATATATTTAATAAAAATTAAAGATTTTTTTTTTTTTTTTTTTTTTTTTTTTTTTTGCACTAGTTTAAGCCAAATCCAAAACAACTTACATAGATACAATATAAACTATGATATAAATTTTATATTTTGATATTTTTTACATATTAAAATTTAAAATGTTTAATAGAGTATTATAATAATATTATACATTTTCCTTTAAAAAATTTGTATTTCTAAAAAAATCGATTGGAATCTATAATTATATCCAAGACTTGTTTCTTGTTATAAAAATAAATATTGGAAAATAGAATTTTACTTTTTAAAAATCTAGAATGCCAAAGAACATTTTATTTGAAGATGCTAATAAGAAGTTATACATTACAAAGATAGTTTATGACAATATAATAGAATACTTATTAAAGATGACATGATCCTTTAAAGAGTGTAAATCCTTTAAATACTCATTGAAGATTGAAAATAATTTGGGTGGAGTAGTAGCTTAATTTTCTTACTCCCTGAAGTTATTTTGACGTGCTTAAAAATGTATCAGGCAGTGTAGTTGGTGTTGAAGGCTCACTGGTTGTGACTTCTATGCATTTGCAAATTGATAAAATAACTCTTTTTACAGCAATAAATGTGAAACATAACATATGATTGTAACTTGTTATTTTTATTTTTTTGTATACAACTTTGAAAAAAATGAAGGTATCAATAACAAAGGTAGAAAGTTAAAATATTATTGATAAGTGCAATTTACTTTAAAAATTGTATCTTTGTTTTACTTTCAATTTTGTAAAACTGTTTCTCAGCACACTATGTGCAGTAATGAAACTCCTTTTTTATTTTAAAAATCTTTTTTCATGTTCCCTTCCAATAAATTTTAAAACTTTCTCAAAGGAAGGGGAATTTGACAAAGACCCATTTACAAAGATGAAGCTGTCAATATAGGCCATTTGTCTGTCAGGTCCTGCCAAGATTGTGAGAGATTGTGGTTGGGTGTGCCTGAGTTGATGTGAGGGCATATGACTATTTTTAGTGATGAAGCCCTTCAGGACACTGCATTTGTTTTACAGATGAGCTTGAGAGATACCCCAGAGGACAAAATTCTTTCCACATCCAGTGCATTTTCCACCAGCAACATTTGGTCTGAAAAAAAAAAAAACAAAATAAAGAAACAAAAAAAAATGTTAAGAAAGATGTGTAATGGGAACATAACACTGATATCCTAAACAGGTGGTCATGTTTATTTGAAAGCATGATCAAACAAGAACATTTAACTTTCAAGATTTGCAAATCAGACACAACTCTCTGAAGAAAAGATTGAGGATATGAGAAAAACATTCACCAGAAGTAATTGCTCATTGCTACATTGTATGTAACATCTTATACATAATCAATGCAAAGCATATCTTTTGTCATTGCATTCCTAATTTCAGCTATTGCAAACATAATTCACATCCTGACACCGCACAGTATCTTGACTTTGATTGGAAGAATAGTCCTGCCACCTCGGCATCCCAGGTGCCAGGACGAGTTGAAGATTCTGAAAAGACTGTCATCCTCTTTAATTACCAGCACAATACAGGAGTCATCATGTGTAACTGACAAATTAATTGTACATCTGAGGTACTTCGAATCACATCACACCTTGTCTTTCTTACAAAACTCGAGATTGCAGACAAATTTAGGGTAACATAATCAAGTAGTTCCATGGAAGCTGGGATTTGACTTCTAGAATTTTATGCTAAAATGAAGGTATCTTCTGACCAAGAATTAAAATGGGTGAAAAAATGATATGAAAGGATAATTGCAAAGCCTTCTATTATTTTAATAATTTTGGAGTGCTCTCTAGATGCAACCCAAAAGCGGGTTCAGAGAGCAAAATATTTTTGCTAGCAACAATGTTTTAGCCTATTATCTGGTGTCCCATCCCTATGGCGAAAACAGCCAACACTTGACCATTTTGAACTGTTATGAAATGAGGTGTAACGTGCCCCTTACCTGCTCAATTTAGCATCTTTTACAAACCATTAGGAAAGACAAGACTCAAATGCACTGCTTCAGCAAAATGACATCCCAAGGCCTAAGATCAGCCCAAAATGTTTTCAGTATTTGCAGCACCAATAAAAGATGCATTAAAGGCTATTATATTCGAGTATTCACTTTGGAAGCTTCTTCTTTCAAATGTAGTTGCAACTTGTTTCAGGACTGTCACTTAGGATCTATGCTTCTCAATTGTCTGCTAGTGTAGTTTAGAATATGCATATTAATGTATAGATAAGAATAAAATCAGGAGACTTCTTAGGAGTAGATTATGGCAACAATATAGATAAGAGGCTACAGTCCTCTTTTTCCTTTGGATCCTCTCTTATTCCTTGGATTCATGCAAATGTACAATGACAAATTAGAGGGTATAAGACTCCCCTCGTTTGACTTTGTTTAGTAGTAGGAATGACTTTGTAACACATTTGGTGAGTTGATTATACATAAAAAAACAGTTTGTTTTCAAGGCATCATGTCATGTATTCCATCTCTCTACAAATATTTCTTTGACAAACAACCAGTTTATGACCAAGATTCTTTAATTTTCCTATGAGTTGTTTTTTGACAAAAATAAAATCATAGACCTTAAGAAATATAGATTCTATAAGGTTTTGACAACTATCTAATGTGGGCTTTCATTGTGGAGCAAATTTTGTACTCCTATAAAGTATAGGATTTAATTAATACTCCAATAGCAACCTCAACTATGACTACCACCTTGTAAACAAGCACTACATCTATAATTGCCACCAAAATGCTTCTTGTCAAAGCAACACCAACAATTGTAAGTCTTCTTGTTAGCAATACTTTTTAAAAACAAATTGACAAATTCATCATAGTTATTACAATAATTGTAACCAAGAAGGTTTTGCCAATTGTCAAGATGTATAAGAAGGCTATTCACACTCTTTGGCAGCAATTAAAGAACAAGTTTGAACTTTTTATACTTCAAAAGAATATTGACCTTTGCAAAGAATTCAATTTCTTTAAGATAACAAATAGTGTAGGCTATGAAGATTACCTCTTTAAGATTGATAGAATTGTTATTAGCCTTACAAAATTTGATGATGAAATTGAGGATAGAATACTAATAAAAATTGCTCTCATTGGCCTCTCCAAATCTTGAGTCTTTTTTTGAAACACTTTTAATATAATCTTTATATTAAATCATGCAATGTCTTTTTTTGACTTTGAACATTATATCAAGACTAAAGGATAGATTCACAAGATTAACAATTTAATTAAAGAAATATTTATTATTATTCAATCAAAAAAGGACGTATGTAAGAAACATAAGTCTTTTCACACCATCTCCATATCATAAGAGAAGAAAGAAAGAATTTTGGTTTAAATACTTTGTAATTGATAAGATCATCAAGAGCTAATTATAAAATTAAAGAAGTACGTAACCAAGCCAAATCTTTGATCTTCAATCAATTGCAAGAAATCCAATAAACCATCATTGATATGAAAAATAAATAAAATAATATAATTGAAAAGTAGATAAATTTATACTTAAATAATATAGATAAAATCAATTTACTTAAAGAACTTAACTTGGTATCCATGATGAATCAAGTTTAAGATATTTGGATCATAGACTCTGAAGCAAGCTTGAGCTTTGTAAATGAGAAGAAGATGCTACCAAATTTCTAATCTATTAACTCTCACTCAAGTGCTACCACTATTAGAGGCTCTAAACTTTTAATCAAAGACAAAGAATATATTTTTATTATTAATAATAAAGTCATTTTTAATAATTATTAGACTTTATATATTAGAATTTATTTATTTTTGATTAAAAACTAAATGATGAAGGCAATATCATTGTCTTTACTTCACAATATTATCTTATACTCAATTATAATGATTTAAATAGACCAATTCTTGTTGCTCATGGAAATCCTTCTAATCTTTTTTACAAAGTTGATTCAACTACCTTTATATTGATATATGGCATAATTTTTAATTTAAGAATATATTTGGTATCCGATTAGATAGAATTTATCTTTAATTTATTGGTCATATTCCAATAAGTGATTCATCTTCAATAAAGAGGACAAATAAATAAAATTATATTAAAAAAATAATATTATATTAATAAGAACCTTTTACATTTAAATAGATTTATACATATAATTTTTCTATGGCATGTAGAAAATCTTTAATATCTTTTTTTATACCATATTATAACTAATTAATTAGATTTTTAATAAATTCAAAGAAAATCCATAATCTCCATTTAAAAATTCATTCTTATATCATAAATATTATTATAGCTTTATATATCAATCTATTTACCTCCATAAAATATTATATTCCAAAAAATTCCTTTAGTTTGCACAAAATGCTCAAATTACAATAAAATCCTTTAATATTTTATTCACCTGTAATATATATATATATATATATATATATATATATATATATATATATATATATATATTTTATATTATAAGATCAAATAACTCTTAATCTAGCCATTTAATTTTTTTTTTCAAAATTTTCAAAAATAAAGCTAAAATTCTTAAGCTTTATCATAAGAAAAATCAACTATAGACTCAATTTTGGTCATTTGATATCTCAAAAATCCTAATAGGTACTTAAACTCCTAGTTTATAGATATCGAAGCACTATTTTTTTTATATCTCAAAAATCAAAAATTCTAATGCCACCAAAATTTGTATGTAGCTTTGTAACATAATAATATACACTTTTAAAAAATTTGAGCCAAAATCTTATCAAATTGCTTAAGATATAGGTCAAAACTTAACCACTAATTAAGTTAGTTACTTACTACCTTTAGATTGTAAGTACTAACTTCAACTTTCAATATCTCATTCATCTATACTTAGAATTCATCAAGCTATATATGTAAAATATTACCAAATATATATTCTCTTTAATAACAATTGCTGATCTTTTATTTCTTTTTATATGCATATATTATATTTCAAAGAATGATAGTAGATACAAAATCAATATCTTGACTTTGAGTGCCTATATTTCTTCCATCAAAATTTCTAATCTTTCAATTTTTGTATCGAAACTATATCCAAAAATCTAAACTCGCTGATTCTAATCTTTGATGCTTAAATGATTTCAAAAGAATAATCTTAATTTCTAATAAGGCCTTAAACAATCTCCTTGAAGTCCATTGGGCATGAATTTTGGCCAATTAGAATGGCAGATTTTTATCATCTATCTCTACTCATCCACATAGATGATCTAATTATTCTTTTTGATATTAAGATTCCTTTCAAATCTTTTTTTTTTATAATAAAATTTATACAATATGTAATTTAAATATCAAAAAAAAAAAAAAAAAAGATTTTTAAGATCATTAATGTGTAATAAAGGTGATTCAAAATATATAAAAATCATTATCAATATAAAATAAATATCAAAATTTATTATCAAAAAAAAAAAAAAAAAAATTGTATAATCTTTAATAGTAGCTCTTTTAAATAGATTCTTTTTAAATGCTAGGGACATATACTTTGAGAGTTTAAAAAATCTTTTAGAATATTTTAGATATTTTTAATTAATAAAAGTTAGTTGAAAAGCTTTCTAATTAGTGAAAGTAATTCAAGAAGCTTCATAGGTAGTGGAAGAAGCTTGAGAAGCTTCTAAGTTGGTAGAAATTGCTCAAGAAGCTTCATAGGTAGTGGAAGGAGCTCGAGAAGCTTCCAAGTTGATAAAAAGATCTCGAGAAGCTTCCAAGTTGATAGAAAGAGCTTGAGAAGCTTCCTAGTTTAAAAGAAATCACTCAAAAAGCTTCTTAAACAAGAGTATATATTAGATTCAAGGCTAAAGAATTCTTCAATTTTGATAATGCACCTCTTGGAGTTCTAGCTCACCTTTCTTGATATTGTTCATATACTCAACTACATAATTCAAATTATTGTCAATTTTTTCTTAATTTTTTTTTTTATTTATTTTAAATCTCTTATTTTGTATTCAAAATAATATTAGCGTTTTAGAGGTTGCGGATTACCTTTTTCTAAATTGATATTATCTTCTTATAGATTCATTTATTTTTTTCTTAGAATGGCAGGAGATCAAGATATTAGTATAATCGAATCTTTTGAATTCAAGTTAGATGTAATTATAAGCGTTCTTACTACTTTATTTACTAAGATTGCGGAGATTGAAGAGGTTGTTACAAAATCTCATAATGATATATTATTGAGAGTACTACAACCTAGACTGCACCTATTTCTAACTTTTGTGCTTGAGGATGCAATACTATTTATATTGTAGCAAGGAAATTCAGTTATTTAGTAACATAAGGAGCCTCAAGTTAGTCTTTCAAAGAAATATGATGGTGCACGTTCAAAGTTCCAAGGATTTGTCAATCAAATTTGATTGATAATGGTTTTATAACTTAATACTTATTTGATAAAAGAATTAAGGGTTGAATTAGTTGGTACCTTATTTACAAAGCAAATATTATCATCATTTGCTCTCTTATTTAAAGTTTTTATAGAAGCATTGGCAGAAGTATTTGGAAAACATGACAAGACATGTTGAGCAATATCTAAGATGTGAGCATTGCGACAAAGGGCACGCTTTGCATCAATCTATGCATCCGATTTTAAGCAACTAACATGTGACATCAATTAGAATGAAGAAGCCTTGATGAGTCAATTCTATTGGAGATTAAGAGATAATATAAATGATTTGTTATTATTACTTCCAAATCTACAATTGCTCAATAAAACCATCAATCAAGTTGTAAAATGTGATAATTGACTATTTCAATATTGCCAAAATCAATGTTGTTGTATTGTGGTTTGGCTACTATATGAAAAAATTGTACATGTATATTTAATGTATAATTTATTACATAGTTAAAATAAAGCCATATTAATAGATTTTTATTGCTTATAGGATGTGGTTAGATTGCTAGTTTAGAAGGGATCTACTAAAAGGATTATTATTAAGATTTATACAATCTTATTTTCTTTTTAGTAGTGACTTTTGAAGTTAATTTTATATTGATAGTAACTTTTGTATATCTTAAGTCACCTTTGTTAGACATTGGTGATCCTTAAAATCTTAGTTTACTTCTTTTATTTGATGCTTAAAGCACAAAGTATATAAATCTTATAAGAAGAAGGATTAGAAAAGGGTTTTTAGTATAAAAAGGGTAGTTTGGCCATCTATGTGGATGAATAGAAGTGGATGATAGAAATTTCTATTCTAATTGGCCAAAAATCATGCCCAATGGGCTTTAAGGAGGCTACCGGAGGGTTCATTAGGAGTTAGGGTTTTTTTTTGGAGAGGAGTTGAATATTAGAGGCTAGGATCATAAGGTTTAGGTTTTTGGATCTGGTTTAGGCGCAAATTTTGTATGATTTGCACTTTTTATGAAGAAGTTATAGGCGCTCAAAGTTAAGGTATTGATTTTGGACCTACTATCACTCTTTTGGGTATAATTCACGCATATAGAGAGCAAACAAGGATTGACGACTAGGATTGGAGAGAATACTTTCACGGCTACACTTTTTATGTGCAGCTCAATAAAATCTAAGCTAGGGTAAAGAAGATATTGGGAGTTGAAGTTAGTGTTTACAAACTTAAGGGCAATAAGTGACCTGCTTACATAATGGTTACATTTTGAGCTATATCTTAAGAAATTTCATAGATTTTTGGCTCAAAATTTTCAAGAGTATATATGTTTATGTCACAAGACTATGTAAATTTTTTTTGTGGCATTAGGATTTTGGATTTGGGAGATATAAGGAAAATAGTGCTTAGGTGTCTCTGAGCTAGGGTTTTAAGTATCTGCTAGGAGTTTTGAGATATCGGACGATTGGAAATGAATTTATGGTTGATTCTTTCTTATAGTGAAACTTAAGAGGATTATCTACACTTTGAATTAAATTTTATAGTAATTAAACAGTTAGATCAAGAGTTATTGAACTCTAAAGTTCAGCAAGAAATAAGTCCTTGCAGGTGAATAAAGTTTTGAAGGGTTTTTGTGGAAATTTGAACCCTTTTTGTACAAACTTACTTGAATACAAGAGGGTTTATATACACAACTTCTCTTTTGTGAGATTGTTGTATTATTTTTCTTTTTTATTGAGGACAAACCACCCGCTGGATTTTGCCATCAAATTTCAAATAAACTCTCCATAGCCAGATACCCAATATATTCTCAGATAGACGGCCACATCATACGACAACGTTCATGGATCTCAATTAGATAACATGCAATCTAATACACTCCTGTTACATTAGGAAGTAATTTGAATTCACATTTAGAAATAGAAGATATGTAGCTTGATGTAATATATTTTAAACTTTTTAATCCACAAGAAAAAAAACTTTGGATAGAAGAAGATTTATGTTTGTATTGTAGAAGAAAGGCCATAAGGCTTGTAATTGTCCAAAAAAAAAAAATCAATATATCACTAAAATTAGAAGTATAATCATTTAAGAAAATGAAGATGTTTAGCCATAGTAGGTATTATGCAGTTGGACAAATTAACATCCCAGAATTATTTAAGTTCTTCTCTTTCTGCTCAACTTGCTTATTGTTTTACAATTCCTTTGTGTTTTGGCCCTTAAAAGCTTCAAGCAATTATCTTGTTGGATTCAAGGACATCTACTTGTTTTATAGATGAGGGATTTGCTAAGCTTCATAAAATTCTTATAATATAAAAATCCAAATATGTTCATGTAGAGATTATAAGTCATTAAATTGACTCATTAGTTATTTTAGGATAAAAGAATACATTTAAAGTGCCAAAACTACAATTATAAATTGAAGATGGATTTAAATGATGCTAAATAAAGAAAAATAATATTAGTGAGAAAGAAATAGGATCTTAGTAAGTCTTGGAGGCAATTATCTTAGTTAATTTAGTATTTTTTTTAATTTTAAGAATTAATATTTAGTTATTGAGACCAATGTCTACATTGGCCTTCTAACTTTATGTACCACTTATTAAATATATATAAATATTATTTAGTAAGTAGAAGAAGCATGAAAAAGAAATCTCATGTCTTTTTAATTATTTATATAAAAAATAGGATTTTTAGTTGATTTAAATTAATTTTTATTATTATAAAATATCACCAAGGTAGAATAAAATAGTTGTAAATGTATTTTATTATTTTAGAAATATCATAGAAAATTTTAGAATTTATTTAGAATTTATTTAGAATTATTTAGGAATTTTTAGAGCAATTTTAAAGACCTTGGTAAAAATGAGTTTTACCATCTTGGGAGCCATTATGAAGAATTGGAGTAAGATTTGAAGATCATACAAGATTCCTAGGCTAATTGGATGTTTTTGAATACCATTGTGAAGTCAAAATTGTAAAATAAGGAGTTTTATTAGTAGAAAATAGAAGGACTAGCAGCTAGTGTAGCAACTTGTGCACCTCCCTTATAGGAAGGGAGGTGCACAAGTCCCATATAGATTGTGGCACCTTAGATGTAGGTAGGAGGATAAGATTAAGGCCTTATGGCCCCTCTAGGACATCCTTATACACTACTTGTGAGCCTTGGTGAGGTTCGAACTCATGACCTTTTAAACAAGTTACCCTTGAGGTAAAAAGTTTTTACTTTATTTTTTTATTATTTATCTTTTATCTTTGGATTGTCATAACTTACTCATAATAACTCAAAATTATATGTTCTTTGTACAATTAGAAAGATAAAAAAATTATCTAAATAAAAATATAATTTTTATTTTTTACTTTTATTTTTTATTAGATGAAAATATAGTGAATATACTTTGATTAGTTTTGTAGTGTGCAATTACTCAATTGCACATATTTTACTTGTTTTGTGTTGTTCTTCTCCTTCATTGTTGTTTATTGCTCCTTATATTTCATACCTCAATTTATAAGCAACTCTTAATTGAGGCCACTTTATAATTTGGATTGAGGAGTGAATTCTATCCTCACAGAGATAATAGATGGACAACTCTTATCTTCTGGTAGTGTCACCCCTAAAACAACATCCATAGAAGTATTGTTTGAAGACCATAGCACCTAAATTGTATTTAATGTTATTAGAATTCTTTCAAATCTTATTATTTTTGAACTTTTTTGATTAAAAAAGCATAATCCATCTATAGTTTGGAAGTTAAAAAGAATAATATTTTCAATAGAAATCCTTGTAAAAAAACTTCATAAAAAGTTATAAGCTGGTAAGCCTTTATTTCTTGAAGTAAGGGCCTTTATAAAATTGGCCAAAGAAGGTATATCATTTTTTATTCATGCAACTCAAACTAAAGAGGATAGGACTTCATTGATAAGTATTTCAAAGCAATATAGCAAATTTTAAGATATTTTCTTTAAAAAAATGCTGATATATTATCAAAGCACCGATCATATGATTATGCTATATATCTTTAAAAAAAAATACAATCACGTTTTGCCCAATTTATAACCTTTTTCAAAATAAACTTTTGATGTTAAAGGATTATATTGATAAAAATCTTGTAAAAAACTTCATTAGGCATTTAAAATCTCCAACATGTGCACCTATATTCTTTGTGAAGAAAAAAGATGGTTCCTTACATATATGCATTGATTATCAAAGATTGAATAAGATAATGGTAAAAAATTGTTATTCACTATTATTAATTTTAAGACTTTTGGAACAACTCGGCCAAGCTAAGATCTATACTAAGATAGATCTTTGTGGAGCATAAAATTTAGTATGGATCAAGAAAAGAGACAAATAAAAGACTATATTTTAAACAAGGTATGGACATTTTGAATATTATGTCATGCCTTTTAGATTAATAAATGTATCCACTATCTTAAATATTTAATAAATGATATCTTTTGAAAGCATCTAAATAAGTTTATAATATTTTATCTTGATGATATCTTGATCTATTCAAAAAATCTAGAAGAACACAAAGAACATCTAAAGTTGGTATTAGAATAGCTATGAGATGTAGGTTTGTATGTCAAGTAATAGAAATGTATATTTCATCAATCAAAGATGGAATTTTTAAAATATATCATATCTATTGAGAGTTTAATAATGGATCCCAAGACGGTGGAGGTGGTTATGCAATGGGCTATTCCAAAAATTGTAAGAGACGTACAATGTTTTTTAGGATTTGTTAATTTCTATTGGATCTTTGTCAAAAATTACTCTTAAATTGCCGCCTTTCTTACTCAATTGATATACAAAGATAAGTTGGAATAGAGGCCTTAAGTGGAGAAGACATTTCAAGACCTCTAGTTAGCATTCACCTTAGCTCTAATCTTGGTGCATCCAAATTTTACAAAAGCATTCTACATGAAGACCAATGCTTTGGATTTTATACTAAAGACTGTACTTTTATAATAGGATATAGACAGTAAACTCCATCTTGTTACATTTTATCCTCAATTTTTTTTTATTATTAAAATTAATTATAAAATCCATAATAAGGAGTTTTTTACTATTATAGATTCTTTTTAAGAATGGTATCATTTTTTTGAAGGAGTAATGCATCTTGTAATTGTATATTTGGATTACAAGAACTTAAAATATTTTATATTAACTCGGATTCTTAATTATTATCAAGTTTGATGGAATATGTCATTATTTTGATTTAATTTTATTATTACTTATTGACTTGGGAAGTAACAAGGATTATCCAATGTTTTATCAAAGAGATCATATCTTATACTAAAGATAGAAGAGGGAGCATTTGATCAATAAAATATAATTTTATTGAATCTAGAATAATTTTATCTTTGTGCCACTATTACATTGACATCTATTGATTCTAGTTTTTTTGATGAGGTGCATGCCACAACCGCTAATGATGCTTTGGTCTTTAATATTAAGTGTAGCCTCAATGAAATTGCTAACGAATTCAAGCTTGAAAAAGATCTTTTATACTTTGAAGAACATTTGTATATTTTAGAAGAACCAATATGACTGCATGTTCTTTGATCTTGCCATGACTTATCAACCGCGGGTCATATTGGATTTAATAAGACCTTGAAACTTATTTGATAAGATTTTTGGTGGCTTCAAATGTAGAAGGCTGTGAAGGACTTTGTGCTCTCTTGTGACATCTATTCATGGTCTAATATTCCTCAATATCATCCTTATGGACTCTTACATCTCTTATTTGTTCCAAGATGATTATGGTCTTCTATCTCAATGGATTTCATTACAAATCTACCACCATCCAATTTATTAGATAGCATCTTTGTGGTAGTTGATCAATTCACAAAGATGGCTCATTTTATTCTTTGTAAAAAGATTGCTTTTAGTGAAGAAATGGCAAAGCTCTTTTTTGATAACATATATCAATATTATGGCCTATTGAATGATATTGTATTCAATCAAGGATTCTAATTTATGTCTAATTTTAGAAGATACTTTTTTAAAATATTGAAGGTGGATATTAAATTTTTTTGGTTTCCATTCTCAGACTGATGACCAAATATAACAAATTAATTAAGTTTTAGAGCAATATTTATATTGCAACATCAACTATCAATAAAATAATTGGATCTCATATCTATCATTAGAAGAATTTGTATATAATAATATTGTTCATATCTTAATTCAGCAAATATTGTTTTATTTCAATTATGGATATCACTCAAAGCTTGATTTATAAAGTATGCTAGAAAATAATAATCCAATAGCCAAAGGATTTACAAAGAGTCTATTGCAATATCAAACAACCTTGAAGTTTTTGTATTTTTATATTTTTGATACTACAATAGTAATTTAATCATATTTTATAATCAACTAAAATCCACTAATATATCTTTCATCTAGTTGTACAATAAATTATTTATTAAATATATATATATATATATATATATATATATTATTTTAACATGATAGTCAAATCACAATATAACATCTTATATTACTTATAATGTTGTTGACTATAATCTTCTAATTGTCTCCAATTGTGATTTGCTAGAAACTATCTGATATAATTAACTTGGTCACTTAAGTCACAAACAATTAATTTATATGACAAAGAACCAATTTGATTCTAGACTTCCAACTTTCACCAATAAGCTATTTTTCTCTGAATCTTTTATTAGAAAAAAATAATATGGTGCAAAATTTCTTAAGATTTTTATCTAGTACATTCCAACTTATATGGATTATTTTCCATCTCTTCTTTGACAAAGGCACGATATTTTCTTATATTTATTAATGACTCTTCATAATATATTTAATTATATATATATATATATATATATATATATATATAAAAGTTAGAAATTTTTATCTCATTGTAATATTTTAAGCATTATAGCAAAATAACCTTCAATGCATATATTATATGTCTCCATTCCAACTAAGAAAAAAAATATTTATCCATGAATTTTTAAATTTTTTAAAATAGAATGATATCACCAAATAATTTATCAAAGCATATTTATCTTAGCAAATTGATGTCACTGAAAAGAAGAATATGATACTAATTGAAGCTGCTTCAAGTATATCAATAAACTCCAACATATTAGCCTACTTGTAAAAAGAAATAATTTAATTTGCCAATTATTTTTAAAATTTCAACTCTATTAAATTTCTTGTATTGGTCATTTTTTATAAAAAATTATTTGACAAAAAATAAAACCTTTGATATTTGTTAGTACTTAGATTACAAACTTTTGTGCACATTCTTAATATTACAAATATATAATGGGAGAAGGTTTTTAGAAATTCTAAAATATTTTATATAATCTTAGAAGGTTCTAATAGATTCTATTTAGTCCTAGAAGATTCTAGAAGATTTTTGATGATTACAAGAAGGTCTTAATAGATCTTAGTAGGTTCCAAGAAAGTTTTGGAAGGTAATTAAAGGTTTTAGTAGATCTTAGATAGTCATAAAAGGATCTTAGACTTGCTTCACCTCTAGGCAATCAAAAAAATTCTTTAAGGAGCTTCCTTACATCTAATATATATAGGAATTGAGGCTAAGGAGATCTTTTGTCTCAACAACACAATTCTTGTGACTCAACTTAGACCTTTTAGTCTTGTTCTTTTACCTTGTCGTAGCTCTTTGCTTGTAATATAAAGTGGACATCTTTTGTTTCAGTTCTTTGAACTTTTGGAGTCTTATTCTACTTGGATAGTATATTTATAACAGTTTGTTAAAACTAATATAGCACAATATTGGAGATTGGTCTTTTTGGATACAGAGTAAATTATCCCTCTTCTTCGAAGCATTGTAATGCTTTAAAGATTGTAGATTATCTTCTTCTAGATTAGTATTATTTTTATTTTTTTATATTTGTATTTGTTTTTTCTTGTTTTACTTCTATGACAAAAAATAAAAGATTTCATATAGCAAATTTTAAAGAAGCCAAATTTGATTCAACTATAAATGCTCTTGAAGTATTGAAAGTCAAGACTAAGACCTTTTTTAAGCAAAATAAAGAATTTCATATGACCATGCATAATAGCCAAAGAGCAAAACCACCTTAGCCAATATTACAAGTCACCATAAGAATTCCATCATCAAAGTGTGAGTCATCAAATTGACTCATTAGTTGTTTTAAAATAAAAGAATATATTTAAAATATCAAAACTATAATTATAAAGTGAAGATGTGTTAAAAGATACTAAATAAAAGAAAGTAGTATTAATAAGTAAGAAATAGAGTCTTAATAAGTCTTAGAGGCAATTATCTTAGTTGATTTATTATTTTCTTTTATTTATAAGAATTAATATTTAGTTATTAAAATCAATATCTACATTAGCCTTCTATGTCCATGTACCACTTATTAGAAATATATAAATATTATTTAGTAGATAGAAAAAGTATGAGAAATAAACTTCATGTCTTTTTAGTTATTTATGTAAAAAATATGATTTATAGTTGATTTAAATTAATTTTATTATTATAAAAAATCATCAAAGTAGAATAAAATAGTTTTGATAATTTTTAATATTTTTTTAAAATACTAATTTTTTAAAAATAGTTTTGATAATTTTTAATATTTATTTAAAATACTAATTTGATATTAGTATTTTAAAAAAATTTAGAATTTATTTATAATTTATTTAGAATTTTTTAGGAATTTATAGAACAATTTTGAAGACTTTGATAAAAATGAGTTTTACCACTTTGGAAGCTATTTTGAAGAAATGGAGTAAGATTTGACAACCATACAATGTTTCTAGGCTAATTGGGTGTTATTGAACACCATGGTGTAGTTAAAAATATAAAAAAATGAATTTTACTAGTAGAAAATAGAAGGACCAATAGCTAGTGTAGTCCTTGTAGGAAGGGAGGTGCACAAGTCCCATATGGGTTGTGGCACCTTGAATGTAGGTAGGAGGATAAGAATAAGGCCTAGTAGCCTCTCTAGGACACCCTTATATTCTACTTATGAGTCTTGGTGAGGTTTGAACTCATGATCTCTTAAACAAGTTATTCTTGAGATAAAATTTTTTTATTTAATTTTTCTATTATTTACCTTTTATCTTTGAATTATCATAACTTATTCATAGTAATTTGAATTTATATATTTTTTATATCATTGGAAAGATAAAAAAATTATCTACTCAAAAATATAACTTTTATTTTTTATTTTTTATTTTTTACTTTTATTAGATAAAAATATAGTGAACAGACTATGACCTAATTTTGAATTGTGTACTTACTACCAATGCATTGTGTACTTACTACCACTGAATTGTGTACTTACTTACCTTCACTTCATACCACAAATTATAAGCAGCTCTTAAATAAGACCATCTTGTAATTTGAGTTGAGAGATGAAATTTACCCTCATATAAGACTTATTTTATTAGAAGATATATATATATATATATATATTTGAGATAACAATTCAATGTCAATAGAAAAAATACCAAAAATTAGCCTTCTAAAGAAGTTTGATAGAACTTATTTAAAATTTTATAGCTTTGTAAATCAAGTATGACTTATTACTTTATTTTTGCCTTAGAGATATTCCATGGAAGTATCTCATATTGGTCTAATTGGAACCTTGTTTTCAAATCAAGCTTTGTCTTGTTTTGCTCCATTGTTTGAAAAAAATTCTCTTATATTGCATAAATTTGAAATATTTTTTATGGCATTTGGAAGCATTCGGAAAACATGATAAGATTTATTTTGCTACAATTAAAATCCAAGTTCTTTGATAAAAAATGAATTTAAAATTTTGATAATTAGCATGTAATATCAATTAGAATGAAGACGCTATCATATTACATAAAGTCTTGCTTGAGAATACACTAGATACTTAGTTGTGGAAGATTAAAAAAAATTACAACAAGTCTTAATAATTCTAATTAAATCATATATAAATTATAATTAAAACTAATCAAACACAGTCAAATATTGATCAAGTCTAATTAAATTTTTATAGAAGTTATAAAAGAAATACAAAGAAAATCTAAAGAAATTTTTTAAAAATCATAAAAAAATAATTAAAAATCCTAAAAAAATCTTAAAAAATCTAAAAATAAATTCAAAAGAAATCTTATAAAAATCTTAAAGAAATCCTGAAGAGACAAAAGAAAAATAAAAAATAAATCCAAAAGAAATCTTAAAGAAATTTTAAAGAAATTTTAAAGAAATAAAAAAAAAAAATCTTAAAAAAATCCTAATAAAATCCTAATAAAATTCTAGTCAAATCCTAAATCTTAAACCAATCTTGATTAAATCTTAAATCCTAAATTAATCTTAATTAGATTTTAAATTTTAAACAAATTATAATCAAATCTAAATCAAATTCTAATTAAATCGTAAATAATCCCTATTACACATTGAAACCTTAATAATTAATGATTAAATTATTGATTTTGATTCAAATTTTTTAATTTTTTAAAAATCCAAGTTATAAACAAGCACAAAATATTTTTAAAAACATCCAATTTATCTAATAGAAGATAAATCTAAAAATCCGCTTAGATATAGGCCAACCTCCTTCTTCAACCTTGATGTTAATCTCATAATATTGATATCTCCTTCTTGCACTATTTAATTACTTTTAAAATTCATAAATTTATAAGAAATCAAGTCTACTATTCTTAAATATAATTTTCACTTCAATCCAACTAATAGATTGCTGAATATCTTAGAAATCCTTGCTAATCCTCAAAACCTAATATTTGAGATTCTATCCTATTTGATAACCTTTAATCTAATTATTTAATAAAACTCAAATATATAGCATGCATTAAGCAAAATTATAATTATAAATCTACAAAATTTTTACTTGTAGATCTATTACCAAATTCATAAAATTTATAAAAATATAAATCCCATTTTATTTCACAAAAATCACAGTCATCCAAAATAATCTTGATTTTGTAGAGCTCTTACAAAGTCAATATCTATTTAAATCATTCAAAATCAATGCTTAAAAAAATCTTCTAAAGTTTTCTTTCAAATCTTATTCTTTGATTTATAAAAGAAGTCCAAAAATAATATCAATCCTTGATTTTATGCCTTAGAATTTGATTTTGACCTTGGTTGGTAACTGGTCCTTTTCAGATATCAATTCTCATTTTTTTGAGATAATTTTTAGTAAAATCTACTCTTCATCCCTTTTTAAAGATGATTATATCATTTATTTTTCTAATCTACTTTGAATTACCTTATTTATCGCCATACAAAGTAAATAAAAGTCTATTTTATTAAAAGGCAATATTATACTAAAAGATTTTATTACTTATCTTTTATCTATGTTTTTCTATTATATTTTTTTTAATTATGCTCTTCTATAATAGAATCCATATTCTTATCTTTTACCATATAGTTGTATTATAATAGGATAATGTATTGATATATCAATTTTATTAGAAATTACAAGAAGATAGAAAAGATTTATTGTTATGAATGTTTGATTCTCAAACTCTTAATAAAGGCATTAGTCAAGTGATGAAATGCAATAATTGGCTATTTCAACATTAATGAAAAAAAACATCCACTATCTATGCCACAACTTTACACCAATTACTTAGAATCTTTTACATCTTCTAATCCTAATAAACATTTGGAAATAAAAGATATGTAAATTGATGCAGTTTGCTTCAAATCCCTTTCTAAATAAAAGAAGAAGGATAAAAAAGAATTCGGCTTATATTTGAATTGTAAAGAACTTAACAACAAGACAAATAATTATTACAGATAATATTAATATATATCTTGAATGAAAAATGCGGCTATATCACTAGATGCTTCATTAAAAATAAAAGGCAATTTAGCTATAATAAGGATTATATAATTGGATTCTTCTATTTCACAAATAAAAAAAAATCATATATTAATATCTAACATTTCTTATTGTTTTATTATACTATTATATTTTGGTATCTAAAAACTTTAAATCCTTGCTTTAATAGATTCAAGAGCCTCTGCTTGCTTAATTAACTTAGAATATTTTAAAATCTATAAAATTCTTATAATCAAAAAATTCAAGGCCATTCATGAAGATGTCATAGATGGTTGACTTTTACCTTTTAGAGATATTACTTACAAAAAAATATATTAGAAATAACATCAAAAAAATTATAGTAGTTAGGTCATATTTAATATCAATAGATTTATATCTAATCTCATCATTTTAGGAATTTCTTGTCTTAAAAGATATATTCCTTATATACATTGGATATCTTATAAAATAAAATTTTCTAAAATATCACAACTTATTATTATTAAACTTGGTAAAAAATATTATACATCTTATAGATATAAAACCATAAAGTCTTTGTTTATTAAAGCTAGAGCTTTTATAAGAGCAACCAAGAAAAACACTTCTTTTGTTATTTATGCTATTCCAATATTTAAAGTAATAAGTATTTTAATAACTTTTTGAAAAGAATATAAAGATTTTTATAATATATTTGTAATAAAGAATGTAGATACCTTGACAAAATATCATCTATATGACTGTACTATTAATTCTTAAGATGGTGCACAACCACCTTTTGGTCCAATTTATAACTTATTACAAAATGAGCTTATAGCAATGAAAGAATATATTAACAAGAATTTAATAAAGAATTTGATTTGACATTCAAAATTTCCTATTAGTATATCTACATTCTTTGTAAAAAAAAAAGATGAATCTCTTTAGATGTGGATCAACTACCATAGCCTTAATAAAGTGATGATAAAAAATTATTATCCTTTGCCATTGATATTTAGACTGCTTAACCAATTGGATCAAACTAAAATCTATTCCAAAATAGATCTCTATATAGATAATAATATAATATATATTTAAAAAAAATAAAAATAGAATACCACTTTTTTTATAATATATGAAAATTTTGAATACAATATCATATTTTTATACCTTATAAATATACTAGCTATTTTTTAATATTTAATAAATGATGTATTTTATAAATTCTTTAATGATTTTTTTATATGCTATTTGGACAACATCTTGATTTATTCTAAGATTCTAAAAGAGCTTAAATAATATATTTGTCTTGTTTTACAAAGATCATAAGATATTGGACTATACATCAAATTAGAAAAATATGTATTTCATGAGTCTCAAGTAAAATTCATTAGCTATATGATCTTGAATAAAGGCTTAATGATGAATCTTAAGAAGATTAAGACCATTATCAATTGAATAATTTTATAATTAGTACGTAATGTCTAATACTTTATTAGATTTGTAAATTGCTATAGGATCTTTATCAATAATTATTCTCAAATAGCCACTTCTCTTACACAATTGATATGCAAAAATAAGCTTAAATGGAGATTAGAAGATGAAAAAGTCTTTGAATGCTTGAAGATAGCATTCATGACAACTCTTGTCTTGATTCACCTAAATTTTTTCAAGCTATTTTTTATGAAAATCAATGCTTTGAATTAGGCATTAGAAGCAATCTTATTCCAACCTAGAAGAAAAAAGAAATTATATCCAATTGCATTTTATTCTTAAAAAAATTTGATAGTAAAAATTATTTATAAAATCCATGATAAAGAATTTTTTATTATTATAGATTCTTTTTAGGAATGGTGCTATTTTCTTGAAGGCACTTAACATTCAATAATTGTATATACAAATTACAAGAACCTTGAATATTTTATGCCGGCTTGTATTTTAAATCATCATCAAATCTATTGGAGCACGTATCTATCATGTTTCATCTTCAATATCATATATCAACTTAAAAAGCATTACATATATTTTATTAAGACAATCATATATTATGCCAAACAAAGAAAAGACAACTATCAAAGATACAAATTGAACAAAGATGCATAAACTAATAAAATTTGTATAAAAAGAAAATGACAAAATAAAAATAAAAAAATTTAAATATTTAGGAAGAAAATAGAATGGATATTGCTAAAGATTAGAAAATATAAAGATTCTTGAACTTGACTAGAAGCAAAAAAGAAGTTGACAAGAGTGAAGAAGGCTTCACTCTTATCTCTATACATACTATCTACCTAAAAGTTATATGGCGATGTTTTATAGGACCTTCAACACATGTTTAATTTGCAAGACACATGTCAAACTTAGAAGACAAGTTTCTTACATGTGTGCCATATAATTAACTAATTTTATAAGCTACCAATATGTTCGACATATGGCTAACTTATTGGTCAAGTCTCTAATCTACCAATCACCTATAAACATGTATAAAGATGACATCATATCTATGTAGCTTCTAAAAAGCTTCTCTACAAGATATTCTCAGATTAATCTTTTTTCCTACTTCTACCTATCTATATTATCTAGATAATTATTAGAATAGTTCTTATATCTATTGTTGTGTTGTGATTTGGCTATTATATGAAAATATAATATATATATATATATATATATATATATATATATATAATTTATTATATAACTAAATAAAAGCCATATCAGTGGATTTTTAAAAGTTGCAAAATATAGTTAGGTTATTAGTTTAAAAAGAATTTATTTAAAAGACTATTATTGAGGTTTATACAACCTTATTTTATTTGGTGGTGACTTTTGAAGTTGATTTTATAATAGTAATAATTTTATATATCTTGAATCACCTTTGTTAGATATTGGTGATCCTTTAGATCTTGTTTAATTCTTTTATTTGGTATTTAGAGCACATATTATGTGAATCTTATTAAAAAAAAGATTGAAAAGGAATTTTTAGTATAAAAAAGAATAGTTAGGCCAGCCATGTGGATGAATGGAGATAGATGATAGAAGTTTCTATTCCTATTGGCCAAAAATCATGCCCAATGGACTTCAAGGAGGCTACTTAAGGGCTTAATAGTAATTAGGATTTGTTTTTTAAGAGGATTTGAATATTAAAGACTAAGATCAATAAGTTTTGATTTTTGGCTATAATTTTAGTATAAAATTTATATAATTTAGACTTTTTATGAAGGAAATATAGGTGCTCAAAGTTAAGGTGTTGACTATCATTCTTTTGGACATAACTTGCGTATATAGAAAGCGATAGAGGATCAATGACTAGGGTTGAAAAGAATACTTTCTTAATTGTACTTTTTGAGTATAGTTGAATAAAATCTAAGCTAAAATGAAGGAGATATTAGGAGTTGAAGTTAATATTTATAATCAAAGGGCAGTAAGTGATGCTGCTTAACTAGTGGTTATATTTTGAACTATATCTTACGCAATTTGATAATTTTTTGACTCAAAATCTTTAAAAATATATATGTTCATGTTGCAAGATTATGTACAAAATTTTTGAGGTATTGAGATTTTGGATTTATAAGATATAAAGAAAATAGTATTGGGGTGTCTTTGAATTAGGATTTTAAGCACCTACTAGGATTTTTAAGATATTGGACAATTGAAAGAAAATCTATAATTAATTCTTTCTTTGTGATAAAGCTCAAGAATATTATCTATATTTTAAATTTTTTTTATAAAAATTGAATAATTGAATCAAGAGCTATTAAATTCTAAAGTTTGAGAAGAAATAAATTTGTGGGGATGAATAAGCTATTGAAGGTTTTTGTTGCAAATTTAAACTTTTTGTATAAACCCATTTAAATACAAGAGGGATTTTATTAATATAATTTTTTTTTATAATATCTTTATATTATTTGTCCTTTTTATTAAAGACAAATCATTTATTGGAATCTTGTTGATAAGTTACAAGTAAATTCTCCACAACCAAGTATCCAATGTATTTTTAAAAAGAATTTTATGCCACACAATACTATGACATTATTTTTCCTTCTAAAGACAAGTTTCACAAAGAGTGGTGATTACACATTGAGGAAGTCTAAGATATGTTAAATTATATTTGCCACAAACTTTGATCTTTGTTTCTTTTAAAGATAGTTGATGGATCTTCTCAGCCATTAATAGTATTTCATATTAGGATAAGAGGACTATCCTAATATTTGATCATTTTTGGAGCCTTCATAACTTTCTTCAATAAAATATTTGAAATACCACCAAGAATAGTTTCTACCTCTAAAAGTATCATCAAATATCGGAAGTCTTTTTTAAGGTCGTGATACCAAACATGTTGTATCTTGCTATCAATTCAAAAAAGAACATGTTGTTCTTAAGGATCTTCATTTCTATTCCAATATCTTGAAGGTTGTAATAGCTATAATAATTCATTTAATAATTTAACAAATAATATTTTTTGAGTTAAATTTACTAGTTGAATTTTCATCTCTTTAGTGCTAAAAAATTCAAAAAAATAATAAATTAATGATAAAAGATAGAGTGAGATCTCCATTAAACCTATTTTATTTTGTAATAAAGATTTTTTTGTCTTTTCATCTTGATTTTAATAAATATCATTGATAAAATATATTAATTTTGGCTAATGCATTTGCTAGATTCTTGGATAGCTTCTATATGTGTTCACTAATATCATATCCATTGTCTTGTAGCATAATCTTCTATCTAAAAATACACTGAGTATCTAGTTGTAGAGAATTTTTTTTTTACTTATTAGCAAGACAAATAACATGAAGATATTACAAAAAAAAAGTTATATTGATAAAACCTCTCTTATATTCAAATAGGTTTATACATAAAGTCTTAACTCCTAAAAGTTTTTTTTAGGTTGTATAAAAGGCTCAAATGATAATAATATCCTTTAATAGCTTATTCACGTGCAAGGATTTATTACTTCTTAAACTTTAGAATTCAAAAATTCTTGATTCAACTATTTAATTTCTTTAAATTTTTCTCCAAAGTGTAGGTAATATTCTTAAAATTTACTATATAAAAGAATCAACTATAGATTTGCTTCTAATTGTCCAGTATCTTAAAAATTCTAATAGATACTTAAAATCCTAGTTTAGAGACATCTGAGTATTATTTTCTTCATATCTCACAAATTCAAAACTCTAATTCTACAAAAAAAAATTATATATAGTCTTGTGACATAAGCATATACACTTTTGAAAATTTTGAGTTAAAAATTTATCAAATTGCGTAAGATATAGCTCAAAATATAACCACTAGTTAAATATCATTACTTACTATCCTTTGATTATAAGTACTAACTTCAACTCTCAATATCTTTTTCATCTTAGCTTGGATTTTATTAAATGATATACAAAAAATATAGAAAAAAAGTATTCTATCTAATTTTAATTGTTGATCCTTTATTGCTTTCTGTACGCGCAAGTTATGCTTAAATAAGTGATAATAGGTTCAATTTCAACACCTTAATTTTGAACACCTATATCTCCTTCATAAAAAGTCCAAATCACACAAATTTTTTATCAAAACTATAGCAAAAAAACCAAACTTATTAATCCTAGTCTTTGATATTTTAATTCTTTTAAAAAACAAACCTTAATCTCTAATAAGCCCTCAAGTAGCCTCCTTGAAGTCCATTTGATATGATTTTTGGCCAATAGGAATAGAGACTTCTATCATCCATCTCCATTCATCCACATGGATGGCCTAACTATTCTTTTTTATATTAAAAATCCATTTTTAATCCTTTTTCTAGTAAGCTTTACATAATATATATTCTAAACTCCAAATAAAAGAAATTAACAAGATCTCAACGATCACCAATGTCTAACAAAGGTGACTCAAGATATATAAAAGTTATTATCAATATAAAATCAATCTCAAAAGTTACTATTAAAAAAATAAGGTTCTATAAACCTCAATAATTGCCTTTTTAATAGATCCTTTCTAAATTAATAATTTAATCATATTTTATAACTAATAAAATCTATTGATATGGCTCTTAGTTAGTTGTATAATAAATTGTATATTAAATATATATATATATATATATATATATATATATATATGTATAATATTTTCACATGGTAGCCAAATCACAATACAACACCATGCTAATATATAAGATATTCCAACCTATTTCAGCACCACCTCAAATTTAAGATTTTTTCCATCTCAAATTCTTCATTATTGTCCACTCTTATAGAAGGTGGTGGTATTTGTCTTTTTCTTTGCATATCCGCTCTCTTATATGATTCAAGTAGAGACATGTAAAATATAAGATGGATCTTCATAGACTCTAGTAAATTTAATCAATAAGCAACTGGATTGACTTATTCACAAATTAAAAATGGTCCAAGTTTATGATAGTCCAACTTGTTCTAAGAATAAATAGTCTTTATATTACAACAAAGTAATTATATCTTGTCATTAATATAAATTTGAGGTTGTTTCTTGCAATAGACATCTACATTGGTCTTTTGTCATTTTTAAGCTTTTTTTAATTATTCCAAAGTCTTGTTGTATCCAAAATATCTTGTTGTAAGAAAATTGTGATGAGCTTCAAGAGCATATAGTTGTGCTTCATCTTTTGGAAAATACAAGCATCCTTTGAAATCGAGTAGATTATTTTTAAATTCAAACTTGAATGTATTATAAGATTTAGATGAATTATTTTTAATATCATGAACAACAAGATCTAAGAACATACTTGATTGGACTTACTTGAAAAAATTTGAATTAACAATCAATGTTGATTTCAATATTCAAAGATGAAATTATTCTAGTTTTAACACCGTCTTTTGTTCATCAAAAGCTATATTTTTTTTTTTGGTACAAGATAAGAATGTCTAAAAAGGACATTGGATAAACCTTGTTGATTTTTTAGTGGATAAGTGATAATGAATTCGAATTTTGACAAAGACATATTCTAACAAAGCTAACAACAATTCAACATATGTACTAATATGAAATATTTAAGATTCTTGTGATTTATATATATGATAATTGGACTAGAAGTATCTTTTAGATAGTGATGCCATTCTTAAAAAGAATCTATAATTACAAAAAAATAATTATTATGAATTTTATAATTGATCTCTATTATTAAAAAAAAATTATAATAAAAAATTATTAGATGGAATTTATTATCTACTCCCATTTATGAAAATATTATATCTAAGGTAAAGTTTGATATATCTATTTTTATAAAAAAAGAATGCTTTGAAGAAGTTGGCATGATACAAGATTAGTATAGAAATAAAAATTACCTTCAAAGCTTCAAATGATATTTCTACTTTTTTATTCCATTTGAGTTTATCTTTACAAGTTAAATATGTAGATAGAATTGCAACTTGAAAAAAGTTCTTCATAAAGATTTGGTAGTAATTGGCAAATCTCAAAAAATATTGCACATCCTTTATTATTTTTGGAATCTTCCAGTCCATGATTATTTGGACTTTTTTAGGATCCATTCTGAAACCATCATTTGAAATGATATATTTTAAAAAATTAATCTAAGTAATATAAAATACACACTTTTCCATCTTGACATATAATTTTGTATCTTTGAGTTTTTGTAAGACACAAAAAACATATAATTTATATTCTTTTGCATTCTTAGAGTAGATTAAAATATTGTCTAGATAACAGACAATAAAATTATCTATAAACTTATAAAAAATATCATTCATGAGATAATAAAAAATAATTGATATATTTATGAATCTAAAAGATATAATATTATATTCAAAGTGTTTATACCTTATTTGAAATACAATCTTCTATTCATCTCCTTCTTTGATGAGGACCAAATTGTATGCTCTTTGTAGATCTATTTTTGTATAGATCTCAACTTGATTCAATTGATTAAAAAACCCAGATATCAAAGATAGAAAATATCTATTTTTTATAGTAATCTTATTAAGCCATCAATAATCTACACACATCTATAGTGATCCATTTTTTTTCTTTACAAATAAGATAAGAGTTCCTATTAGAGATTTTGGATGGCATATAAAATTCTTGGCCAAGTTTTTATCAATATATTTTTTAAATTTAGCCAATTGATTTTGTGATAAATCTAAAATGATTTGATTAGAAAAAGATTTAATTATATTAAAAATATATAATTATTATGACCATTTATTATTATATTTATAAATTTTTTTTTATAAATATAAGGTGTCAATTCAGCTCAATATTAGCTCTGCAATAATTGATTGCATTTACAAAAAGCGTAATTCAATCTGTTATGCTATCAAGGTGGATTGATCGTAAATTTTGTCTAATATTGACAAACAAAAAGTCTTATATAATATCACAATATATAAGATAGATACTACAATTGAAGCTTTTACAAGCCTTGTTTGTGATGCCAACATGGTTATATGTGCCAATATGGTGCACAATTTGCTCAAAATAAACAGATTGTGAATAGTATCAAAGATAAAAATAAAATAAAATAAAATAAAAACGTTGCTACTACACCATTATTATAAAGTGCATTTGAACTTTATCAACCAATATAAGCATTGGACTATTAAAGACTAGAAAAAAGTTGTGTGGTTTAACAAGAATAGGATAAATTGGCTAAGATTAAATGTTTGAGTTTGTCATTGGAAGCAAAAGAGAGAAGTATTGTCTAACCGTACTTATCAAACAACTATCAAGCTTGGAGGTAATTTGCTTTTAATTTGGAACTATATGATTGCCTAGGACATAGATTATTTCACCAAAATTTTAAAAAATACAAATATAAACTTATATTATAAGTTTTTGCACCAATAATTCATAGAGACCTTAGATTATTACAACTTGAGTGCCAATGATGTAATTTTTTAGCAAGACAATGATCCAAAATATACTTTCGAAAAGGCAATATTATGTAGAGGAAGTTTTAAAGGCCAAAAGAAGGCCAATAAAGTATTAACTTACAAATCAAAAAATTATCTCAATGTCTTCTCTATTTATATTGTTTCATTACTCTTTGATGATACAATCAATTGTTGTGATTCTTATACTAGGCATTAAAGTGATAGAATTTAGTCCATTGCTTAAGTAATAGGTCATTTGGAATTATAGGAGATTACAATAAGATAAGATACAAGATAAGATACAAGATAAGTATAAATATTAAAATAATTTTTTGAATCATTATAAATAATCAAGATATTTTAATTAATAAGCATTAATCTAATGTTGTGTTATAACATATCTATAGAATAAAAGAACAAAAAAAGACTTATACTATAGAAGAGCTTAATTAAAGATTTAGTGATAAAATTATTTTAAAAAATATAGATAAAAAATAAGAAGATAATAATAAAATATAATATTAATTTTTTTTAAAAAAAGACTTTTATTTATATTATAAGATCTTAAATAAGACAAAATAAAGTAGATTAACAAAAATAATACTATATACACCTTTAGATAAAAAAAAAAAAGATAGTTTCTAGCAAAAATTATCTAAAAAATCTTAGATTGATATTTGAAGAGGGCCAGTTGTGAACCAACATCAAAATTAGATTCCAAGGCACAAAACTATGCACCAATTGCAGATAGTAGACTTATTTGTTGATTAAAGAATAAGGTTAGAAAGAAAAACTTAATAGGATCTTTTTTAAGCATTGATTTGATGGTTTTAGAATTTCTAATGATTTTGTGAGAGCTATGTAAAGTTAAGATTCTATTCAAGTAACCTTAATTATTGAGAAACAAAGTGGATTGTTATTTTGTAAATGATATAGGAAATCTATAAGTAAAAATTTGTGAATTTATAAATATAATTATATTAAATTTGTTTAACAAATTTAAGCTTTATTAGATGGTTAGATCAAAGGTTATTAGAATTCAAGTAGACTAGGATCTCGGAAAGTAGATTTTGAGGATTAATAAGGATTTTTATAATTTTGAATAATTCTTCAATTAGATTGAAATGATTTTTTTTGAACTAATAGTTAACTTAATTTCTAATATTTATACAAAAGTTGAGAGCAAGAAAATGGTGCAAAAAAGAACTATTGACATTGGAAGATTGATATTAAAATTTGAAAAGGAAGACAACCAACATCCAAGTGGATTAAGAGCTTTTTCTCCCAATCTATAGGTTTAATATATTTCTCTTTAGATTTTGTGCACTTACTGTCAACTAGTAAATTGAGAAGTATAAAAATTTTGAATTAAGATCAATAGTTGATATAATAATTATTGAGATTTTAAATCTGATATAGGATTTGATTAAGATTTATTCAATATTTGATTATAATTGAATTAAAATTTATTTAAGATTATTTTAGAATTTTATTAGGATTTTTTAGGATTTACTTAGAATATAATTAAAATCAATTAGGATTTCTTTAGGATTTCTTTAAGATTCTTTGTAATATTTTTAGAACTTTTAAAAAATTCTTTAAAATTTATTCAAGATTTTTTGAAGATTCTTTATGATTTCTTTAAGAATTTTGTAGAATTTTTTTAAAACTCTTTATAATTTTTATTAGATTTTTTTAAGATTATTTTAAAAATTGATTAGAGTTTGATTAAGATTTGTTAAAGATTCAATTGGAATTTATTTAGAATTTTATGAGGATTGTTAGATTCTTAATTAGTTACAAAATACAAGTTTATCTTCCATAGCCAAGTGCTTGGTGCATTCTCAAACAAGACAATATGTAATACAACAATAGTGAGTTGTCAAAACAAACTTTTTATCTTACAAAGGATTTCTTTTTTTTTCTCCTTCTAGACAAAAATGAGTCTATTATCCTTGCATTGACCTCTTTTAAAAAATCATTGGATGTACTTATCCTTGATTCATTTCTAGACTATACCAAAGACCTTTTTTTTTAAATATGAAGATAAAATTTTTGAAGATTTCTCTCTTCAATGTGATTTTATAGATCTTTGTCTCACCTCTCTAAAAGTGATTTGCTTTGATACGTCTAAACTTACATTAGAAGAAATGTGATTAGCTCTAAATAATTACATTCATTGATCTGCTTTCTCTCTATTCATGTATCACAAATACTATCTCTACCTCACTTTAATATAATTAAGTGATTGTTTAGAGGAAGTATTAGAGTCTTTTAATGAAAACATTAGTATTTAATAAGCTCTTATTAATTATAGATGGTACAAAGCAATATAAGCCACACTTAATTTTTACAATAAAAATTAAATTTAGAAATTTGTATTGATATCTCTTGGCAAAAAACTTTTAAAGTGTCATTGAATTTTTTCAATTAAATCCAACTTAAATTTTATTAATATTAGGCTTAAAGCTTGATTAATTATTAAGAGATATGAATAAAAATACAATATAGATTTCTCATAATCTTTGTCCTAATAGTAAAATATAGTATTTTTTACATTATTACTTCCTTGGTTATATACTTTGGATAAATAATCTTATATATGGATATAATTATAGTATTTTTTAATAAAAAATTATAAGATTCTATTTATATGATATAATCTCTTGGATTCTTAATTTTTAAATAAGAGGATTAAATTTACAAGTTAAATCAATCTATTTACAAGTTCAATTAAAGCCCTCAAATTTAATATGAAGAGATCAACTATACCTCTTTGCTAATTGTTGGTATTGCAATACTACCAATTATAACTTATACTACCTTTACAAAAGAACAGCTCTTATCATTTTCGTTATATATGTTGATGATCTGATATTTATTAGAAATTATCCAAATTAAATTATTATTATCAACAAATAATTTTATCTTTACTAAGAGATGAAGAATCTTAGTTCTATTAAGCACTATCTTGAAGTAGAATTTATCTTTTTTACAACAATCTTTATTTATCAAACTAATTATATTTAGTAAATATTTACTAATACTCACATACTTAAATGTTGTCTTACTACAATTTTATTGCTAGAAAGGTTGTTGCTTTTTTTTGATAGCAACACCTCAAATCTCAATCAACAAGTTTATTATCAAAAAATTAATTAGTTGTTATATCTTACCAATACACATCCAAATCTCTTATATGCTATTGAATTTGTAAGTCACTTTATATTCTATTAAAAGAATATTTATTGATCTATAATGCTTTATATTTTATAATATCTTAAGCACACGTCTAACTATAATATTATCTATTAAAAAGATTTTTTTTTTAAATCTTTGTGGCTCTTCTAATAATTATTCTATTTTATAATTTCATTGCTATATTAATATAGATTAGATTATTATTGTATTATAATTATTTACAATATGTAAAAATCAATTAAAATTTATAATAAATTTATAAGTTCTAATATATATTAGAATGGTTAGTAAAGTAATTTAAAGGAGTTGATGTAAGAAATTTTCTTTTGGTTTGTTTTTCCTAATTTGATTATGGCTTTTAAATTTTATGGGACCTAGATGTTTAGTATGAAGCTTTGAGAAGAGATTTGAGGACTAAAGGGTTGAAATCTAAATTACTAAGAGGTTCATTTGAAGGGATGAAAGCAAGGTATGAAAGAATGATGGCAAGGGATGGACAATTTTATCTTCATTGGTTGGACTTCATCTCTATTGGTCAGTCTTTATATCCAATGGACTTTCAGCAAGTTATTTATTGTATTTTGAGAGTTTGGACAATGTTAAAAGGAGCATTCAAAATCGGAAAAATAAGGATTTTAAAATTTAGGTTTTAAACCATATTTTATATACAAAAATTAGAGAATTCAAAGTTGGGATAAAGGAGATATAGCCATTTGAAGTTAAGATGCAGATTTAGGATATGATGTCATTCTTTTGAGGATACAAAGAGTTGTACAAGAGCTTTTAGAAATCAAGAGATGCAATTGGAAAGTTGATTTTAAGACCTAAATTTTATATAGAAGAATTATTATATTTGGAGTTTAAAAGAAAAAGATATTGGAAGTTAAAAATTATACATCTTATTTTAAGGCAATAGGCTATTTTATTAATAGTGATGATTTCCACCATAACTTGAGCTTCCAAATGAATTTTTATCTAAAAATTTCTAAAAAGATGAATTATTATGTTAAAAAGTTGTATACCAATTATCATAGCGTTTGGACATTTAGTTTGTGAGATATGAAGAATTTAGCACATAGGTATATGTAAACAAGGATTTGGAGCTGTTGTTAGGATTTTTGTTATATTTAAAGTTTGGCAATGAATTGATGGTTGAAATTTGTTGTGATAGTTTTTGAGAGTACATTAGTACTTCATATAAAATTTTATTACTTGTAGATAGTTCCATTGAAAAATATGTACTATTGAAGTTTGAAAAAAATCCCTCTTAAGGTTAATGAAGGGTTTAGTGTATGTGTTATAGACATAAGATTTATTCCAATAATTATCTAGTTAGTGTGGATAGATAGAAGTAGGTAGAAGAAGGTTAATTTGAAAATATCCTACAGAGAAGCTTTCTAGAAGCTTCATAGATGCAATTTCACCTTTATACATGACTATTGGTGATTGATAGGCTAGAAACTTGGCCAACAAGTTAACCACATGTCGCACATGTTGGTAACTTGTAGAACAAGTTATGTATATGAGATATATATTGGTAGCTTGTGAAACAAACTAAGTACATGGTGCACATATCGGAAACTTATCTTGCAAGTTTGACATGTTGTCATAGAAAAAGTCTGCTTTGGATGGATGCAAGGTCTTTCTTTATAATCAAGTTGGATCCAATATGCACAAACTTTCTTAAATTTCTCTTTTATAGTCACAAAACCATGTGTGTAATAAATCAACAAACTAGAAGCTTGAAAATTTATAAATCAAAATGTAACTATTTAAATAAGTTTAAACTTTGGAAGCATAGAGTTCACTTCTTTAGTCATCTTCAAAAAAATTCTCAACTATAAATTCATTATCAATTGCTAAATATTATCAAAATATTAGCAAGTAATTTTATAAGTAAAAACCAAACTAGAAACTTAAGAATTTACAATTTAAGATCCAACCATTCAAATAAGCTTAAAATTTAGAAAAACATAATTCATACCTTTGATCTTTGTCACATATTTTTTGAGCTGTGAATTCATTGCTAATCGTTAGATATCAACAAATCCTTGGCAGGTACTTTTAAAAGTCAAATCCCAACCAAAAACTTGAAAATTTGCAATTTGAGATCCAGCCATTCAAATAAGCTCAAAATTTGGAAAAACATAACTCATACCTTTGATCTTTGTCACATATTTTTTGAGCTATGAATTCATTGCTGATCGTTAGATATTACCAAATCCTTGGCAAGTACTTTTAAAAGTCAAAACCCTAGATACTTGAGAACAAAATTTGACATTACTTCCTAATCAAAGTCTCAATTGACATGAGATTTTAGATATAGACTCTTTATAGTAAAAATAATATATATACAAAAAATGAGCTTCAAATTCATCTTGAAATTCAAGTTCTAGCTTAAAGCAAATCCTTCTATTTATCTAATTTCTTCAAAACCCTAGTTTAGTTTGCTGGTTTTAACTAGCCATATCTCACTCAATCTAGACTCATTTCTATCAATTCTTGGATGTAAAATATATAGATTGAAGTCTAGTTTCTAATCCAACTTCTTGATTTCTTGCTAATATCTTAAAACTCCTAATACATCTAGAAAAGTGACAGTAGGTGTCATATTAGTAGCCTAAGTTCAAACAAGCATATCTCTCTCATTTAAGCTCTAAATCATGTGTTTCTACCACCTAAACTCATGCCAAGAAGAAGATCTCTTTGAATACCTCCTTGGATTTGCCAAAAAATCCCGTCCTCTTCTCTTCCAAGCTTGTCAAAGAAGTTGCAGCCAAGGTCTTCAAAGTCCAAGTCAACAATTAATAGTTTAAAGTTATAAAAATACCAAATCTAATCCTCCAAGTCAGCATTGTTAATGGCAGCCGACTATTGACATCCAAACATCTATTTATCCTTAATAAAATCCTAAATTCAACCTCAAAGTCAAAACTCCTTATATCTACAAATATAACCGTGAATCTATTAAAATCAAAAATTGAAAAAAAGGTAAAAGAAATAAAAGAAGTTTCAAGGCTAAATCAAAGTTAAAATTAAGATTGAAGATAAAGTATAGATTTAGCCAAAGAAAAAGAAAGAAAATGAGAATTTTTTTCCAAAATTATATAAAAACCTAGATTGGTAAGAAGAAAGAAAGAACTTAATAAAATTTCAGAGAAAAGAAAGTTAAACAAGGTTTTTATATATGGATATATTTATTTCATGACATCCATCTCTTCCAAACTTGTACATCCTCTGGCATGTGCCACCATTCACCCTTCATCCTATTTGTCTTCCTCTTGAATCTCTTTATCTTCTTAGTTCTATTGTTTGTCATATATTTCAAAATCTTCAGGTAGACAATTTATATTTCTTCTTCGGAAAGCTTTCACTCGTTTTCCTACTATTGGAATTTGGATGGATGTTCCATCTAATTCTTGAAGTGAGTAAGTTCCATTGTCATATGCATTTACAACAATATACAGTCCAAACCATCTCCAAGAAAACTTTCTTTGCGTACTATGTTGGTGGTCCAAAGTATTGTCATAAACTACTACCCAATCACCTTCTAAGATTGGTTTCAAACGCAATCGATGAGTCCGATCAAATCTTGTTTTATTTTCTAGTCTTGATGCTTTTAACCTGTCTAGTGCCAACTACTGGTCTTTTGATAGTCTTTCAATTTGTTGTATCCGGAGTTCCAAAAGTCTTTCACAAGATATGCCATCTTTCCAAGATAAAAATAACCACGTAGGCATAGATTCTTCTGCTAGCATAATGGGCTTTTGACCTAACATTAATTCAACCGATATGTATCATATTACCATACTATGGATGGTTCTATCGGCCCATAAAGCAAATGGTAGTAGCCTTGGCCATTCTTTTGAATTGTCTTTACAAGCTTTAATCAATGCATGTATGATTGGTAGGTGGCCTCTTTCACTCTTTTCATTTGCTTTTGGATTATATGCAGTAGTTAATTTAGCTTCACTCCATATCTTTCAAAAAAACTTCTAGCTTCAACAGCATCTAATTCCCCTCTGTTAGTCTTGATTCCTCGAATACATCTATAGCGACTAAAAATATCCTCAAGGATAAATTGACATATCCCAGCTGTTTGTTTGGTTGTTAAAGCTCTACCTTCAACATAGTTTGATAACTCTTCTCGTGCCAGAATCAAATATTTTATATTCCATAATCCAACTGGCATAACTACCAAATCAATTACTCATTAGAAGTGAATGGAAAGAGGATAAGTTAGGTGAAGTTCATCACAATATTTGATTTTAGATTGAAGTTGGCATTCAAGGGACAATTCCACAAAATTCTCTACATCTTTATAAAGACCCTTCCACCAATACCGCTCCTTGATCTTTGTATATGTAGCCCAAACTCCTTGGTGCCTAGCCTAATGTGAATCATGAAATTCCTTCAAAACTTGAGCTTTAATGCACGCATTTCCAACTATCCGCAATAACATTCCATCTTTTCTTTTTGGTTTTTTCCAAAGAAGCCCATTTTGTAGAAAATATCTATATGAATGTTATCTGATTTCTTTATAAAACTTATTTGACCAATCTTACAATTTTCTAAAGGTGTTCAAATAAAGGCCAATGTCTTTCAACCTTCCCTCATATGATTTTGCCTCAAAAGATAGACCTTCTTTCATTCTCTCATTATTTGTCTAAATACATAATCCAAATCTTTAATGCAGCTATCTTCATTGTCTTCTTGTCACGGACATATACATAGTTACTTATATGATCAGATAGAACTAGATAAAAGAAGGTAAAAGCAAGTTAATTCCATAATATCTTTAGAAAAACTTCTTAGAAACTTCATAGACGCTGCTTTGACTTTATAAGTGTCCATAGTAGGCTTTTGGATTAGAAACTTGGTCAATAAGTTAACCACATGTTGCACATGTTGGTAGCTTGAAGACCAAGCTAAATACGTGGCGAACATATAGGAAACTTGCCCTGCAAGTTTGACACGTGTCTTGCAACTTGGACACGTGTCTTGTAAATTGGATACGTGTTGGAGGTCCTATAGAATGTCGCCACTTAGCTCTTAGGTAGATAGTATAAATAGAGACAAGAGTGAAGCCTTCTTCACTCTTGTCAACTCCTTTCTTGTTTCCAGTCTAATTCAAGGGTCTCTAGTTTTCTTGTCTTTTGGCATTAGCCATTCCAGGTTCTTTTTAATATATATATTTCTTTATATTTATTTCTTTGAAAGAGGTCTCACTTGTTTATTTGACTTCATCCAGTTATTGTCCTTGACAGATTGACAAGAGTACACTTACAATATCAGAGCTTTGTCTTTTCTTGAGTAAGAGTGGATTACCTCTTTCTCTTGACAAGACATAAGCGTATTAGAAGTTGCGGATTACCCACTTCTAAACTGATATTGTTCTTAGCATTTTCTTTGTTATCAAGTCTTTCTTTTTCTTTTGCCTTGAGCAATATCACATAGTTCTTTTCTTCTTAGTGTTATTATGGCAGAGCTTATCGAAATGAAGACTGCAATGGCACAAATGCAAGAACAATTAAAGGAGTTAATGCTTGCAATGCATCAACTCAATCTACCACCACAAGGAAGAACAAGAATAGCAGAAAGTAGAGATGTAGAGATGATTGGAGCTGCTTCAACACCTATATCAAATCACATTCCTTCTCCAATTGTAGAACACCCTGTAAGCGCCAGAGAACCAAGAATTGCCTTACTCGAGAAATTTGATGGTACGAGATCAAAGTTTCAAGGGTTCATCAATCAAGTACAATTGGCAATCGAACTTCAACCGCAAAGCTATCCAACTCCAGGATCACAAGTCAGGTTTATTGGAACTCTACTTTTTGGTTCTGCATTATCATGGTTTTCGTTCTTTCTTGAACAACGAAATCCTATACTAGACAATTTGGAAGCTTTTTTGGTGGAGTTTCAATCTATGTATGGTGAACACGATGCAGCTCGTGTTGCAACAAACAAGATCCAAATTTTACGACAAGAAAACTGCTCCGTAACAATATATGCTTCACAATTTTGACAACTTGCAATCGATATCAAGTGGGATGATGCTGCACTCATCAGTCAATTTCTTTATGGATTGCAATATGAAGTAAAGAAATTGATGCTCAATTTACCTGATCCTCAAACATTGAGTCAAGCAATCGATTTTGCTGTAAAGTGTGACAAACGACTTTTTGAGTTTCAATCCGAGAATCGTACAAGGAAAACTCAACGTTATTACTCAATGGCAACATCTTCACCAAATGTACATTTGAAAGTAGAAGACATGCAAATTGACGCAGTACATTTCAAACCTCTTACTGAGCAAGAAAAGATTCGTGGTCGCCAGGGAGGATTATGCTTATATTGTGGAGAACCTAAGCACACTGCTCAACATTGCCCAAAGAAACGACGCAACTATAAAATGAGGGGTACGGCGGTCAAAGGAGACAACATGTCGAAAAACGAATTTGTCCAGCTACAATAGGGACCGTGCAGCTGGAATCTTGTACAATTTCTAAAGAAGGTCCTATCCTCTCTTCAGAACCCTCTCTTTGTTTTATAATAGAACTATATTTAGGACCTAAAAACCACAAAGCCTCTGCTTTATTAGATTCAGGAGCCTCAGCATGTTTTTTAGATGAACAATTTGTTAGAAGTCGTAAAATACCTCTAGTACAAAAAACTAAACTTGTACATGTAGAAGTCATAGATGGTTGTCCATTGTCTTCTGGAGATGTCACTCATGAGACCCATCCTATAAAAGTAACAATAGACGGTCATAATAGTTACGTAACCTTTAACATAATTAAATCTCCGTCTAATCCAGTTATTTTAGATCTATCATGGTTAGAAAAATATAATCCTAAGATAGATTGGAATTCTTATAGACTTCATTTTTCTCAAAACGTTATTAACACTTCCGTCGACCAAGTAAAAAGCTATAAGTCTAGTATAATAAAACCCGTACTTATAGATGCAAAAGCTTTTATGCATGAAGCAAAAAGAGGATCAACTTTTGCTATTTATGCCACATCCGTCTCTGATAATAAAAGCACTTCAAGTGGCTTTCCAAGCCAATACCAAGATTATCAAGATGTTTTTGAAAAGAAAAATGCCGATATCTTTCCGGAGCATCGTTCATATGATTGTTCAATTGATCTCAAGGAGGGATCTCAACCTCCATTTGGACCAATCTATAGTCTATCACAAAATGAGTTGGCGGAATTCAAAGAGTATATTGAAGAAAATCTGGCCAAGAACTTCATACGCCATTCCAAATCTCCTGCAGGAGCTCCAATTCTATTTGTGAAGAAAAAAGATGGATCATTACGAATGTGTATGGATTATCGGGGACTTAACAAGATCACTATCAAGAACAGGTATCCACTACCTTTAATCTCTGGACTTCTTGATCAACTAAATCAAGCTAAGATCTATACAAAAATAGATCTACGAGGAGCATACAACTTGGTTCGTATTAAAAAAGGAGATGAATGGAAAATTGCATTTCAAACAAGGTATGGACATTTCGAATATAATGTTATGCCTTTTGGACTCACAAATGCACCAGCTGCTTTCCAACATCTCATGAACGATGTTTTTCATGAATTCTTAGATGATTTTGTTGTCTGCTACCTAGACGACATTTTAATCTACTCTAAGAACGTAGAAGAGCACGAAATACATGTTCGTCATGTCTTACAAAAACTCAGAGAAACAGGATTGTATGCCAAGATGAAAAAGTGTGTATTTTACACTACTCAAGTTGACTTCTTAGGATATATCATCTCAAATGATGGCCTCATGATGGATCCTAAGAAAGTCCAAACAATCATGGATTGGAAGATTGCAAAAATAATAAAGGATGTACAATGTTTTTTAGGATTTGCCAATTACTATCAAATCTTCATCAAGAACTTTTCTCAAGTTGCAGCCCCACTTATACGTTTGATTTGTAAAGACAAGCTCGAGTGGAGTAAAGAAGCAGAAGCATCATTTGAAGCTTTGAAGATAGCTTTTACTTCTGCACCAATCTTGTATCGCGTTGATTTTTCCAAGGCATTCTTTATGGAAACAGACGCATCAGACTTTACTTTGGGCGCAGTATTGTCACAAATGGGAACAAATGACAAACTCCATCCAGTAGCTTTCTATTCCAGGAAATTTTTGGCAGCAGAGATCAACTACGAAATCCACGATAAAGAATTTCTCGCAATTGTGGATTCTTTTCAAGAATGGCGTCATTATCTAGAAGGCGCTTCTAATCCAGTCACCGTGTATACGGATCACAAGAACCTCGAGTATTTCATGTCAGCACGCATGTTGAATCGTTGTCAGGCTCGTTGGAGCATGTCTCTATCAAGATTCAAGTTCATTATTACATATTGGCCAGGAAAACAACAAGGTCTGTCCAATGCACTTTCTAGACGTTCTTATCTTGCACCAAAAGAAGGAGATGCAGCTTTTGATCAACAAAGAACGACTCTCTTAAAGCCGGAGTAATTTTATCTTCGGGCATCAAAATCAACATTAACTGTTGATTCAACTTTTTTCAAGCAAGTCCAGTTAAGTATGTCCTCAGATTCCCTTATTCATGAAATTAAGAGTAATTCGTCTAAGTCTCATGATATTTTGAAGTTTGAGTTCAAGAAAAATCTACTCTATTTCGAAGGGCGCTTATATGTTCCAAAAGGTGAAGCACGATTACGTGTTCTTCAAGCTCGTCATGACTTCCCGGCAGTAGGACATTTTGGGTACAATAAGACTCTAGAGTTGATATCTAGAGATTTTTGGTGGCCTCAAATGTGGAAGAGAGTCAAAGATTTTATAAAAACATGTGATGTTTGTTCAAGATCAAAAACTCCTCGCCACCGACCCTACGGACTTCTTCAACCATTATCCATTCCAGAACAACCATGGTCTTCTGTGTCTATGGATTTTATCACGGATCTTCCAAACTCAGGTTCTTATGACTCTATATTCGTGATAGTAGATCATTTCACTAAGATGGCACATTTTATACCATGTAAAAAATCTATCACAAGCAAAGAAACAGCTAAGCTTTTCCTTGACAATATCTACCGCTATTATGGATTACCTAAAGATATTATATCGGATAGGAGAACTCAGTTTGTATCGAGATTTTGGAGAATGCTTTTCAAGATTCTAAAGGTGGATATAAAGCTATCTTCAGCTTTCCATTCTCAAACTGATGGACAAACGGAGCGCGTAAATCAAGTCTTGGAACAATATTTGAGATGTACCATCAACTACCAACAAGATGATTGGACAACTCTTTTACCATTAGCAGAGTTTGCTTATAATAATACGGTACATTCTTCTACACAACAAACACCTTTCTTTGCCAATTATGGTTACCATCCACGACTTGATACTTTTGACTATTTGAAAGTTGACAATCCTGCGGTGGAAGACTTGGTAAATCATTTGTCAGAACTACATACAACAATGAAGGCACAATTAAAGGAAGCTCAAGAACGACAAAAGATAAATGCTGATGCGTATCAAAAGGAACAACCACAACTCAACGTAGGCGACAAGGTATGGCTACTTTGTCGCAATATCAAGACTACACGACCTTGTGACAAGTTGGACTATCGTAAGCTTGGACCTTTTTATATTTCTGAACAAATTAATCCAGTTGCATATCGATTACACCTACCAGAGTCTATGAAGATCCACCTTGTATTCCACGTGTCTCTTCTTGAACCATATAAGACAATGAACATACCAAGAAGAAGACAAGTGCCACCTCCTCCTATAGAAGTGAACAATAATGGCGAATTTGAAGTGGAAGAAGTCTTAGATTCAAGGCAGCGCTGAAATAGGTTGGAATATCTTGTTC